>JANHFL010006688.1:326183-339078 GCA_032468155.1 Oxyrhabdium leporinum | reverse complement strand
AAAACTCAATGAGGCAGTTAAATCAGTACTGGTTGTATATTTGAAAACTTCAATCTTCAGATACATCTCAAGCCTGCGAGGTCAGTAAAGTCTTCGGCTCCTCTCGCTCAAGCTGCCGCCAGCGCTGACCTTTGCTTTGTAAGAGGAAGGTGACTTCATGTTCAGGAGCAATTGCTCTTGATGTAGCACTGATTGGCCCAGGATCCTTGAAACTGACCCTGTTTAGATTAGGGCCACCATTAATCTCTGGGACATAGGAAAAGATTGTTTCTTTGCTACTAACTGGCAGTCATCCAAATGTTTGCAGTCCAAATGTGGTAGCCAAAGCCTTTCTTATTAGTTGGAAATCACTTTGCTGTTGCTGCTAAACTGAATTCTCCACATATATATTATAAGAATGTTTCTAATTTAGTATCGCCACTAGATGGATTCGTAACTGGCTGACCAACCACACTCGACGTGTGGTCCTCAATGGAACTGTACCTACATGGAGGGAAGTATGCAGTGGGGTACCCCAAGGCTCTGTTTTAGGTCCAGTACTCTTCAACATCTTCATCAATGATTTGGATGAGGGGATAGATGGGGAACTCATCAAATTTGCAGACGACACTAAACTAGTAGTCAACACCCCAGAAGATAGGCTTAAGATACAGAAGGGTCTTGACAGACTTGAACATTGGGGTCTAATCTAACAAAATGAAATTCAATGGTGAAAAAAGTAAAGTTCTATATTTAGGTAAGAAAAATAAAATGCACAGGTACAGTATATGTGGTACCTTGCTCAACAGTAGTAACTGTGAGAGGGAAGTTGGAGTCCTAGTGGGCAATCATTTAAATATGAGCCGGCGGTGTGCTGCAGCTGCCAAAAAAGCCAACACAGTTCTAGGATGCTTTAACAGAGGGATAGAATCAAGATCATGTGAAGTGTTAATACCACTTTATAAAGCCTTGGTAAGGCCACACTTGGAATACTGCACCCAGTTTTGGTCGCCACAATGTAAAAAAGATATTAAGACTCTTAATAAGAGTGCAGAGAAGAGCAACAAAGATGATTAGGGCAATGGAGGATAAAACAAAGAGCGGTTGCTGGAATTGAATGTCTAGTTTAATGAAAAGAAGACTAGGGGTGACATGATAGCAGTGCTCCAATACCTAAAGAGGGACTAGAACTAAGGGCCTTCCAGTTTCTAGTCTAATGCCTTAAACCCAAACTAAGCTGGTTTTCCTTTACAGCAAAAAAATAACAGTTACTGTACCTTTCTTTTAAAATAATCACAACATGGTTATATAGCCAAGCACTAGTGGCTTGTGTGTGTCTGTGTCTGTGTCTGTGTGTATGTATTTACACACACCCCAAAACTGAATTACTGACAATGCAAGATTTCAGAAATTGGAGGACAATTGAGTCACAGATGCCCCCATCAAAATCAAAATCACTCTTCCTGAACCGCTATGAAATACAAAAACCAACTATATAATAGTTTACAACATAGTGAACTAGAGATGCAGAAGCAGAAAGCTTGGCATTAAGGTGCTGATATCTGTAGGTGAGGTGTGTGAATTGGCCAGCTGCAGAATGGGCTAGCCAGCTTTCTAGTGGTTGGGTTAGTTAGGGTTAAACTACAAGTCCCTTTTCTCAGTTGCTTTGAGATTTTGGAAAGCTCCACCTGCATCCTTGCGACGGTACAATGTCTGCTATTTGAAAAATGGAACGACTGGTAAAATCTTAACGTAACATAACTGTATGCTGTTCACGGAAATAGCACAAGACTGGCACTTTTCTTTTGGGACCTTTGACTGCCCTTCCCACTTGCTTTACAACCATATTTTATTGAGAAACCTACACACCTTTGCTCAGGGGCGGGGGAGGGCAGTGATGGTGGCAGTTCTCAGATGCAAACTGGCTTCCTAAACCTATCACCATCAAGCAGAAACTGATTGCCTTTTGAACTGCAGAGGTTTTGACATTGCATTATTTATCCACTGTCCATCATACAATATATAGACACATCATGCCCACACTTCACTAAAAAGTATTTTTGCAAGCAAGAAGTGTTTCTTTTCATTTTACCACACCTTTATTGGTAGAGCTCTCAGCCCCTGTGTGGTATTTAACTCAGAAAACCAAGGAGTCAGTAAACAGAGCACAAAATATATCTTAACTCTTAAGTGGAGTTGCGAGGGGGTGGTGGATGATCTTTCCTTCTGTTGGGTGTGGTGAGTGGATCGTCTTTCACTTAGAGGGGCTCGGCTCTTGAGGCCACCAAGTGCTTGGGCAGGGGTGGTTGGTCTCTTGAGGATCCAAGGGGGTTGGGGGTTGGTTGGGCATGCCCTAGCCTTGGAGAAAGGATCAAGAAGAGGGAGTAGGTAGGAACATCTGCTTGACACTTGCCCTGGGGAATATCAACTCCCCAAACATCTCATCTTCTGGAAGCCCTTCCACATCGGATTGGGTCAACAGGCCTGGAGGTTGAAAAGGAATTGTTATCTGAGGAGGTGACTCTATTGTTCATAATGCCCGACTCTCTCTCTCTCTCTCTCTCTCTCTCTCTCTCTCTCTCTCTCTCTGCCTTTTAATAGTAATTTTCATTTTTGTATTTATTTTTTTAAAAAAATGTCTTTATGGTTTAATTGCATGCTGCCCAGAATCATATTTTGTGAGATGGGCAGCCATATAAATATGATATGCACTCACATACATAAATACATCAGGATGGTGTAGGCAGAGGAAGGAATGACAACCATCTGGGATGGGCCCCACTCAGGGCTCCAATCAGGGGTGGGCTTCAAAAACCACAGCAATGGGTTGCCTGCCTGGTTGCTGGGTGGGCATGGCCATGGTGGGCGTGGCCTTGTCGGCCTCCTGCACCATGGTGAGGGGGGGTTGTTGTCGCCCTCCCGAAGGTCTGGAGGCTTTCCTGGAGCCTCTGGGAGTGCGAAAATGGCCTCCCCACAGGCTCCGGATGCTTTAGGGAGGCTGAAAATGACCCATTTCCAGCCTCCCCAAACTTCTCCCCCCACCCAAGCATCCACACGTGCCCTGCACTTACCTGCATCCACAGTGGGCCGTGTGGAGACTCCTGGGAGGGGTGGTATGGAGTGGGAGGGGTGGAGCAGAGTGGGCAGGGCCAGCCAGGAATGGGATTTGGGGGTTTGGCGATCCCCACAGAATCTTCGCTAAGGGCCGTCCCAAACCCCCATGAATCCCCAGCAGTCCACCCCTGGACTCAATGTTTGCAAGTAGACCCACTCTATGGCCCTGGTGTGTGTATCATTTGGGTTATAGCAATGTTTCTCAAGTAGCTACTCGACAGATTTTCGTTGTCCTCTTTTCAAATGGAAGCAGAGTATACCCCTGTTAACTCAGGATGCAATCATCGTACGTTAATTGACATCACAGATGTACATTGGAGGAGGCAGAGACTTCAAAAGTGGTTTCCAAACTGAAATTTTAATATAGAAGAGGGGAGAAAAGTATGTACACAAGTGAAGAATAGTCAGTTAAAATTACTGAATTTAAATTACATTTAAATGTAAACAAAATGAAATCACATTATATAGGGAGTGAAGCCCCTCACATACTATTCAAAAATCACTTTCTGACATTTCAGTTTTGAAAAAGACTTACAGCTCCAAATTCAGCAGCGATTAATCAAACTTTTGGTAGCTTGGTTACTTAAGCAGGTATTTAAAACAAATGGAAAAGACAGACATAACATACCCCAAGATCCTATGTTTGTTGATCTTATTGTTGTTAAGATGTAAATACACTGTGAAATGGTTTAAATTTAGTTCAGAAATATATTTCAATAATGAAAACCTAAAAACCCAATAAAACTAAACACCTGATCTATCGGCCAAAAAGAAGCCTGTCTCCTTAAAAAATTAAGGAGAAAAAAATATTTCAGACCAAACACAAAACATAAAAATACAAGTAAAAGAATGAATAAGGAAAGAAATTCACAAGATTTAAGGGCTACATATAAAAATATGCCCACTCTAAATCAAATGTATCTTGCATAATTTAGCTGCCCTTGATTTTAGAGGTGGTTATTATTATACTTGGATTTCAGTTTCAGGAAAAAAATATAATATTTTCAGCAGCATTTCATCCGTGTCTACCAATCTTTCAGCTCACTCTATTTTAGTATACTATAACCGAAAGTTGCCCATTATTGCATGAACAGATTAAAAACTAATACAAGTTGGTATTCATATAAATCTTAAATATACTTTAGGGTGTAATTAAGCTTCATTGGTAACTTACTCCGCAGAACATATCATTTTAGTAAGCTAGAGTTCCTCCAAATTCTTAGATTTATTATGGGGAAAAAACCTGATAATGATTAAAATAATCCTAAGGCAGAGATAAATTGCCTAATAGCTTTGCAAAAATAACTCTACTTGTTCAAACATTTTTCTCAAAAATCACCACAACTGTTTACATAATCCAAACTGTACCATTACACAATGATTCCATTTCAATGTTTGTTTGCCTTTTGGGTGTTCAGACCTTAATTTGTGGCATAATGTTGTAGGATGTTGTTACGTTTTTCCCCCAATGATGGATTCCTATGCCTTTAATTAGAAGCTACCCATTTGTAAATGTAAATGCTTTAGCGTGATTTGTTTGGTGTGGCAGGACAATCTGTGATATTGTCCCCTTATTGCATTCCTTATTAAAATAATATTTTTCCTTGTCATAAACAGAAAACATGAAGGCAAGCGGTAATTTAACTGCTTTTCCCATCAAGGCAATAGACAGTGACCAAATTCATTTTAACACTGCAGGCACAATATCTGAAGAAAAATGGAAGAAGCCCCACAGAGGAGACAATCTAGATTCTAGAAGCATCCTGGCCAGGGGAGAAGAACAGCTGAGTAATTCAAAATCTATCAGAAGTGGGCCATACCAAGTAGCAGCCCCTAGCTGAACCAGGCTGATCTCAAGGTTGAGCAAAATTGGATTTGATTAGTATTAGAATGAGAGATCACCAAGAAATCTCAAGAGTACAATTTAGATTGGGGAAATCACACACACACACACACACACACACTCCTAAAGAAGACAATCACAACCCGCCTGCCTTGTAGTCAAGGAAATCACATGTTCATGAAGTTATCAAGAGTTGAGCTCAGCTCAAGGGAATCACCCCTTAGACTCTATTCTAAATGTTGCACATACAGCAGAATGCAAGATTGTTCAGAAAAGCTCTCTGTGATGTTTCCACTTACTAGTTTTCACTCAGTCTGGAGTAAGGGAATTGCTTTCCAAATTTTATTGAAAAGGAAAGGTGAAATTCTTGTGATGGAATGGGATACCCTTGCACTTCTTTTAGTGAAGAGGTGGCAAAGGAACATGCAACTATCCTATCCTTTACTAGTCAGTCTTCTCAGGAGCAGACTGCACATTGCTGGTTCTCACACTGAATCCCAGAATAAAGCATTATGAAGGAACCTTTCCCCTTGGGCTTTTTTTTTTTTTTTACATTGTGGAGGGTGGAGAGACTTCTAAAAAATAAAAGTAGAGATTTCCCCAAACTCTATTGGCTGGACAATAAAGCAAGCTCAAAATACCATCAAGAAAGAACTTTCCAACTACCTGAAACATGAGGGAAAAAATACAAACTTCTCTTTGGGGGGTGGGGGGAACCCTTTTGATAAATTGCAAGGCATGTTTGGCACAGCCTTAGCAGAAAGTCTTAAAAGCAAATTATCTGCATTCAAGTATCATATCTACATACAGTATATAAACTTATCTGTGCAACTGACTGCAATTTCCCTTCTTCACATGAATGTATACACCTTCAAACAAATGTGGATAAGTTTCCACTGCAGCTTTCCTTCTATGTCTGAATAATTAACAAATAGGATTATAGCCTTGTGTGAAAAGTTATGTGGAATCTCTTCTAAGTCTCCCTTCAGCTTTTCATCTGACAGTAAAAAAAGCAAATGCTTAAGAGCTCTAAGCAGCACCGCTGTAAAAGCAGTTTTTAATACCCAGCAGGACAATCCTATGCATAGCTGGTCAGCAGTAAGTTTTTGATCATAAGAGGTTTCTGCTCAGTTCAGTGCGTATTGCTTGCAGTTTAAATTTCTGTTTAGATCTTTTACAACAATTTAGAATATTTTTTAAAATCCTGCTTTTATTTACTAACCAGGTGGCTCACTTGAGAGGATCCTTAGCTCACTTCATCTCCAAACCCCTAGCAATACAGACCCGATCAAGGGCATGATTCATTCATTCATTCGTTGTATTTTTTCTGTGTGCAGTGACTATAATATATGTTGCCTAAGCAGTATACCAGCATCCTGAGAAAATACATAAATCATGTATTGCTCCAGAGTCTCAGTGGTTCTTTCATTGATTCATTTGTCAGGAGGGAAGGAGAAATGTTAAATTGGTAAGAGAACATTCCTGGATGGGCAATTCATAGTATAATACCAAGAATTTTCCTCCTTGCTTTGGCTTTGTGCAAATTCTCAAGTTTAGGGCTAAACATCTGTGTCACAGGGAAGTTTGGCCTCGCTCCTGCTCTTACTCCAGGTCCTCTCCCCTTCCAGCACATCCAGAGAATTACTGTAGGATCTGGGCATGGGATTCCGGGATTGCCTGGGAATTTCTGTGCTGCTGATAGGGGCAGAGATGGCTCCAACATTTGACAGACTCTGCTGGTTGCGGGTTGCATACTTGGAATTCATGGTGCTTTTCTTCAATCTCAACTCTTTGCAGCATTGGCCAAAGCTAAAAGTCAAGGAGATGCCTCCGATAATTTCCAGGCAGCTCCCTAAGTATCCAAGAACCAAGCAGTAGGCCACCCTCATGGTCGTGGATGGAGGGGAAGGCAAGTCATACAATTCGTAATTATACCATGAAACTGCAATCAAACTCAGCAAGCCGGAAACAAAGAGCAACAGGCCACCTAGCCCTGCGAGCAAATAGTGAGGCATTTCCTGCCAACATCGCACGCCCAAGGAAGTCACAACCAGCCCCACGACTGTGACTGCCAGAGAAGCGGGCATGAGCCCTTTGGCCACTTGCACTGGCAGCTGGTTAAAGTAACCAAGGGTGTCTTGGACGTTGCATTCATTTGTCTGGGTACTCATGCGCTCGTTGCAAATATCCCAGATCCCTTGGTGCTGAATCAGATCTATTGACATGTCAAGGAATCCAGTCACATCTCTCCAGCTAGGGGCCAGTGTGCTTGTCAGGTTCAGAACAAGGCCACAGGGACCAAGCACAATGCCCACAATCATGGGGGTCGGAGTCCGCATGCTGCTGACCAAGTAAACAAGCCTGAGAAGCTGTTTCGGAAACCAGAAGAGGTTTCACCTTCTAGGTTGGCCTGCCTAGCTAAGATTTCTTGCTAGGCATCTGTTGGTGGTCTCTGCTGAAAAAAGATTCTGGATTAGGGTTCAAGAAATCCGGCCAGTCATGACTCAGGTTCTCCACATACACACCCCGCATTTACTGCAGTATTCTTTTAACCTTTCTACTCTGCCAGTAAAAGAAACTACAGCGACAGTCTCACAACACAGTTTACAAAACATTTTCTTAATTCTAAATTCTGTCTCCCTTCCCCAGTGCTAAAGAGAACATTTTCCTCCCTCCCTTCCCTGTAATCAGGAGCTGCTCCAAAATATGGCACATTTTTGCTTCTCTTGAGTCGCTGCCAAGAGTGCCCCCTTCTAGAGTGTAATTTTGCAGGGACTCTCCGAACAAGGAAGGTCAATGGCAGCCTGAGGGCCTTTTTCTTCCCATTCAAGTTTAAAGATGGCTTGAGGATACCCCTCCTGAAATCCTGAAGCTCCCCTTAACTTGGAATCAGACATCAAAAGAGAGCAAACATTTACCTGTCCACTTGCTCGGTCCTACTGCAGGCACACCTGTCACGTCCATTGTCTTCTCTCCTCTATGTACCCAGCTAAACGCACTCAGCTACTTTGACCGAAACTTCTTTGTATACAGAGAAATTGAATGCTGCTGTCGCCAAACTCGTTCTATGTTGTATTTTATAGGCAAAAAGGGAGGGGAGGGGAAGTAAAACAGAGGTGGAACCAGGAAGGCTTTGTACCAGGTGTTACCAAGTTGGTGACTTCAGGAAGGTGGGGTTTGCTGGAGAAGAACATCACACCTGCTTCTCTGTGTGGAAGATACATAGTGATTTTTTTATTCTCCTGAGTAAATGTCAGCTCTGATTGCTCAGGCTGCACAGCCCATCTAAACAATCACCAATCTAAAGCAGCATTGCTTGTGTAAGTATTTTAAAAGATAAGCATGCAGGGCGGTTCAGATTGCACTAACGCCCTGAAAGGGAGAGGTGAAACTGAGCGAGGGCTGCTCCTGAACCTGCCAAGGGAGAATAATTGTCGAAAGTCAGATGGAGAAGAGATAAGCGTTTTAAGGAACTGATTCAATCATTCTTTTGCCACTTTTTAAGAATCCTTTTGTGCAGTATAGTTTTGGTATATTTTCAATTCTTTCTCACTCTCATTCCCCCTGTCCTGATTTACCAATTTGCCAGCCAACCAATGTAGCAGCTTCCTACCTAAGCAGATGCTGGCAGATACTCAAATTAAATGTGTTTCAGCTATTAATTTCTGCACACTAGACAGGAACGTGTTTCCTTATGTCTTACCTGCTTGTTTAACAATCTTTGGGAGGCCTTTATACCACATTGGTTGTTTGTCTCAGTGGCAAATACATCTAGTTGTATCCCTTGAGTAAATCATTGTTCAAAAAACCAATTCTGACGCAAGGAGCCTGGGTTGCTCTCCTGGGAATGTGTTGTAATAAGGGTCGGAATGGTGGGGGAGGGAAATTGATTGACTATTGGACAGTATTGCCATACTTCAGAAAACAAAGCAAAGGCAGAATGTTAGAGACTGGTACAACCAGATTTAGAAAATCTGTTGTGTGAAGAATCTGCATACACTTTCTAGACTGGAGAATATGTTCCCCTTTTTCCCAACATAAGCCGGATCACAGCAAAGCCTTTGAGTTGAGCTCAGCCCTTGGTGACTTCATGAGTCCTACGTGAGACTTCGTGTAGGTTTTTTTGGCACCAGTACAGAGGTGACCTGCCTTTACCTTCTCCCTGGATGGTTTTGATTTTCCCAGTCTAGCCTACAACCCAGCATTTCATGATGAATGACTTCCATCTAAATACTAATGAGGTCTGCCCTTGCTTGGGGTCTCTAGATCGGCCAGATGCTGCCACCTAGCTAGCACAAGCCCCCACGCTTTGTCTTAAGGTTGTAATTTGTACTCTTCTACACAGTTGCTGAGACTCAAACCGTTGCTAATTTCTCCCAGTGGGGTCTTTGTCTGCTAGCAGCAATGTGATAAGCAAAAATTAAACACAAACATCATTTCCATCACTTTCATTTCTTTTGCCCAAAAAAAAAAAAAGAGTCTACTATTAATTGCCTGGGACTGCCAGTCGAGTTATCATCTAAAATATTTCTATTTTATGTTTTAATCTGCATTAAATAAAATTGTATAATAATAAGCAGTTCTCCCAGCACTAATTCTGTCTCCAAAGATTAATTGGTAGGAACAATACATTGGTGTAGAGAGTAGCATTTGTTGACAATTATGGCAAGCGCTTTGAACACTGGAAATGGTCTATAAATACTACACTGCTAAGCTTGTGTGTGTTTATTTTATACTGCTCCATCTATTTCATATTAAACACTTGCATATAGAATACTTGGAAGAAATGTGTAGAGTTAGATTAAAATCACCCATAATTAATTCCGTGGAAAAACCCCAAATGGTTCATATTTCTATCATGATCAGAAGCAGATTAAGCCCATCTAGATGAAAACTTATCCCATCTCTCCTTGCCTTAACTTTGGCTAAATGCCTCTGTTTCATTCATTCATTTCCTGACTTCTTGTACTGTAGTCCAACAGACTATCAGCGGTGACAGACGTTGAGCTTTCAACATCTCTATTCATTCTTTTTGCTACAGGAAATAAATTCAAAACCCTTTGGGATTAATACGCAATGCTGCATTTGGGGAGGGGGACATGTATAAATAAGGATTATGGTGGATAACGTGGCATCTTGACATGAAGCCTTTTTTTGCTTCTTAAGTTTCTGCACTGGTCAGCAGAGGGCAGCAGCTGCTGGTAAATAAACAAGGGTGTGGTTGGGCAGTGAGGGAAAGGACAAGAAATAATTTAGGCCAAGTCATCAGGCAAGTATAAACACTGCCCCTGCTTTTCCTTTCCATAGTCACAGCTCTGTTCACTATTTCTGCACCTGGAATGTGTACTTGTTGCTAAAGATCAGAGCAACCGATTAGAAACTAGCATGCTTGTGCAGGAAAATTGTATTTTTCAAGCAAATGCTTGCAACCCTGACTTCCTTGGTAAATGCACACCCATTCATCATCATGTACTCCTGCCTTCTCCAGGTAGGTATGTGTGTACGGGTGTTTATTTGTGATGCAATGTAAGAACTACAGATTGTAATAACGGGTTTCTGCTGATGATTAGGTACTTGCCGGGCCCCCAATGCACTATGTGGAATTTCAGGTGTCTTTGCATGCATGTGTATATAGTATTGCCTCTCTTCACTGTAGAAAAAGGGATACATGACATTATAAAAATAGAATTAGAGTCAAAAGCTTGTTTTCACAACTAGATACATTTTGACTCCACCACCACCTAGTGGTTAAATTCTGTAATATTTCTGTATCCACATAACCCAACAGCCTCCTACTACAGCAGGGCTTGCCGACCTTGGCAACTTTAAGAGGTGTGGTCTTCAACACCCGGAATACCCCAGCCAGCATGTGCAAATTTATTTATTTATTAAATTTGTTTGCTGCCCATCTCACTATCCAGGGTGACTATGAGCTCTAATACGCAAATTCCCTAGCCAGCATATGCAAATGTAAATAGTATTATCATATAGATGTCAATGTGCAACTGGAGGTCAGTGAAAAAGAGATTACGGCCACATCACAACCATATTTCAGTTATGATCAATCTGTTTCCTTATGCCCAGTAAAGACATATTCTTCTGTTCCTCAGCTTAGAAAGAAAATCAAAAAGAAGAAAAAGAAATTAGAAAATGCACCCACTCTCATTGTAGAAATATATCACTGAATTAAAACTAAAACAAAAACTGCAGTCCCTATTGGATTCCCTTGTGGGGCACTTTCTTAAATAACTCTTTTTTCAACCTATTGTGTTTAATTTTTTATTGGCATCGCAGATTGCGTTAGCCATCCTGTTTTGACTAAGTACAAATCGTTTGTTCCACCTAAAGACTGTGCCTTAAATCATGGTAAATAAATCACTAAACAGCTCAGTGCAAAATGTGACCGGAATCAAGGCCTAAACATGCATCCAAGGAATGCCTTCTGAAACCCTTCAAGAGTATCGAGTATGGCACAGAGCTATGTATCAGTGTTCCCCTTCATGGCTTTTATAGTTTATGTTTTCCTACTATCTCCTACAACAGCCAACTGGATGCCCCTAGGATGTGTCACCTGTCATATTCTAAGGAAATGCAAAGGCAGCAAATAAATAAATAAACAAAACTGCAGAAGGCAGCATTCAACTTGCAAAAAGTTTCAGGTTGATTAGATTTTAAATAGCAACTCTCTTCCTCGAATTGGAGCATCTTGAACAAGGGGAGAAATCTTGAGACCTAAAAGGGGTTGAGTCTCAGCATGGCTGCAATTTGTTCATCTGTTAGTGTTTTATTATGCTCTGTCTGTGCAACCTCGTCTCCTAGACTTGCTTTCCATTATTGCTCTGGGAGAAAGAGAAGAGAAACAATTGGATCACTTACTCATTAGTTTGGATATTTCATATTGTGAACAGAATGAGGCCCAAGAGAAAAACCAACACTTATTAACAATCAAAGGATGGGTTTACAGAACTCCTTATCTTGCCGGGAGGTTTCTGAGAAAACTGTATCACTTATACAACATTAATTAAAAAACCACTACATTGCTTGCTTGGCTTCTATAATTGATACAAATCACACAGGTCCAGTTTTTCTTTTCACAGAATTTGGGTCATTTTAGTGTAGAACATCTATTGTCCAGAGGCCCAAATACCCACAATCTCATGTTCTGTTTTGGAACATGAGAATTAAATGTAAAAGTTTAACAGCAGTAGAGAGGTTTCATCTTCTGTTCATTCATTTAATTCTTTTCTCACACAGAAGTATCTTTTTAAGTCTGATATTTGAACGTTTTGGACTGCTTAAAAAAAAAAATCCTCCAGAAGTGAAGCCTTGCCTTTGTCTTGGTTCTTCTTCTTGTTTATCTTGATTCTTCTGCAATTCCTAAACTTAAAGGATGAATTCAAAATGGCAATTCAAGTTTAATAGGCATTAATGCCAAGAGAATCTACGAGGATATCCAAACATGATCTGACAGTTATCCTATGTTAGATTAAGACCATAATTCTTTTTGTCATTTATTCAGTGAAAAGTTTTTGCTAGGCTGCAGCAAAACCCCTATGGCTTGTTGATGGTATTCATTAAATTAAATGTTCAGTGATTACCAGCAATATCAATCACATTCTTTATTTCTGGTGCCAAGAAACTTGAGTAGGAATCAAGCCAAGATAATTTGTATTTGCAATCATGGAATTAACTTAAGGTGGGGTAGAAGGAAGGGAATGAATGTTGAGTGTCTTGATCTTGATTAATTAAAACAGGGGGTTGGACTAGAATACCTCCAAGGTCCTTTCCAAATCTGTTATTCTGATTTCCTAGGCTAAGGGGAACCATGAATCTTCTGACCATTGAGAAAAAGATCAGTAACAGCTCCTTTTTAGCATGAGTCTGTGAACCCTCTTCCTAATTTATGACATGTTATGGCTGTCCAGATAGAAGCAAGAGGATATGATACAGGGTGGGGGG
>JANHFL010006688.1:293191-306895 GCA_032468155.1 Oxyrhabdium leporinum | reverse complement strand
ACTTCGTTTCAGAGGAAAATGATTATATTTGTCAGTTACTCTCACAGCACTATATTGTTGTCCATACCTGCACACAAGTTTCTACTGAAGAAATATAGCTCAGCAATCATATGCTCATGGATAAAAATTTAGCAAGAGATTATTGTGAGAGAGATAAGTGAGAAATGTGACATAGGTGGGCCAATGTAAAAATATATATCATTATAATGTCACTGGATATTTCTGCAGTAAGTCACTGTCATTTTAGACTTGGTTCCAAGTTATACTCACCTCCTGCTATACTTACACTTAAAGAGCATCCATGAGGGAACAGGCAAGAGGACAAATTATGCAAATTAGAGGACAGATTATGCAAATGATGTGATTTATGTCTCTGCATCAGGCATTGTCATATGATTACATTATCATATGATTACATCACAATGTCCACATTATCATTTCAGTGTCGTCATGGTTTGTTACAGACTGCTATTATGTACACTCACTAATTTCCTTTTCACTGCTAGTGAGGAAAGAAAGATTGTTCATCTTCACCACCACTTTCTTCTTGGGGTATTTTATTATTCTAATTATTTTTGAAGACCAAGAATAGAGAAGAGATTTTGTTACCTGGGCCATAGAACAAGATGCTAGCTCCCTGCTATCACCTCCACTCCAAATTCTATATCCAGAGGTTGATTATGACTGAATATATCAGTCTTGAATGCACTGGAAAGCAGTCCAGTCCTCAGAGAGCTGTTGGCCCTAATGTGTATATCACTTGAATAATTGCTTTAGTCTACAGCTGTTGAAACACAGGAATGGATCCTTTGTCAAATTTTAAGAGGTGTCAACACTGGACAATCAGATAAACGTTATATTCTGATTATCTCATAACAATGCTGTGAAAATTAGAGGAGTAAACGAGAGAGTGAAAAATCCTTCAACTCTTCATAATGTCTGTCCTCACTTTCTACACATGGAGTTCTTGGATTGTAATGTTCTTTGTGATTGTAATGTAATTATTCCATACTGTTCTTTTAGTAGAGGAAAGCAATATTTTTACTCCAAAAGAAAACAATTGTATCTAGGGATGTATAACTCTCCAATTTGGAATTTGCTTACTCATTCCCTCACTATAAGTTTCTTGGGGACAGGATCCTGCCTTGTTTTCTTCTTTTTTCTTTTCTTATGATTCTCTATAGAACATAATTCATATTGATTATGTTGTAGTGCTAAGTTTAACATTATTCACAGGACAGTATAAACAAAAGAAAGAAGACTGTGGTACAATAAAGCTAAATGAATGTACTCTGTCAGAGATTTTCATGTAGCGGGCTGCTTGTTGGAGTCATTAAATAGACCCTTACACTGGCAAGCATCCCCCATATCAGGAAGATTGGACACTGAATTTAAGCAAGAGATTAAAAGGAACTGAGTGAATGGAACTCAATTAGCTTGCTGACCACTTGATATTTTTTTTTTAAATCTTCAGTATTGTTTTATTAATGGCTGCTATATACAAGGTTGCTGCTGGTGTGCAGTTCTTCTTTTGGGATTGGGTGCTTTCAATCTTCCCATTCTCAGCCTGGTTCAAATAGGTGATTATGGACTTATTCCGGGCAGTCATTGAAATTCAATGTAGAGAACAGTAAAGTCTTACACTTAGGCAGGAAAAACCTAAAGTACACATATAGACTGGGTGAAACTAGGCTTAATAGCAGTAACTGTGAGAGGGGTCTTGGAGTCTTAGTGGACAACCAGTTAAATATCAACCAGCAGTGTGCAGTGGCAGCCAAAAAAGCCAATGCAATCCTAAATTGCATTAATACAATCAAGATCAAGTGAGGTACTAATAGCACTCTATAAAGTCTTAGTAAGACCACACCTAGAATACTGCATCCAATTTTGATCACCACACTGTAAAAAAAGATGTGGAGATTCTAGAAAAAGTGCAGAAAGGAGAAACCAGGATGATTAGGGAACTGGAGACTAAGACACATGAAGAATTGTTACAGGAACTGGGCATGGCTAGTGTAGTGAAGAGAAGGACCAGAGGAGACATGATAGCAGTGTTCCAGTATTTGAGGAGCTGCCACAAAGAGGAAGGGATCAAGCCATTTTCCAAGGCACCTGAAGGCCAAACAAGGAATAATAGATAGTCTTAGTTCCAACATGTTTAGGTGGGTCCCTATTAGACCTTCCCTTTGTCTCAAAACAGAAAGGCAATAATCTAAAGGGGGCAGGTAGGAATTTCCACTATTCTTCCCACTTCCTAATCTAGAGAAATTTGCACACTCAGGCAAATAGACCTTACCCTTGTGATGTGGACAATCTCCAGCAGGCACTTGGGGGTTTCCCAGTGAACTTGCAGGCAGTTTGGCACTCAGTGATGACATGGGAACTTGGTGTCATTGTTCCTAAGCAGTTTTCCTGTGGACAAGCCTTTGACAGTTCTTTGGTTACTGGGAACTCTGAGAAAACAAGAAGCAAAGAGATAAATGCAGTGTTGGAAGCTCAGGTTTGAGCACCCTCTATAGCAATTTGGGAAGCAACATATAGTTAGTTCTCCTAATTGCTTTGACAAACTATTGTCATGCTACTTGTAGATTACCTGTAGATCTGCCTGATGTGAGCATTTCAAACAGCATTTTGCAGATAAAACCAGTCAGATTTGCATAAGCCTCAACTCTTCGTGGCCAGAGATCATTGGGATGACTGCTGGGGCAAGGTCTTAGCCTTGTTATCTAGGTCCAGTCCTGGCCTATGAACTCAGATGAATTGGATACGGTGCTTGTTCCTGGCCACTTGTCCCTGGTGCTTGATCCTTGGCTCCTGGCTTCTGAGGTTAGAGGAGTGATGACAGATTGGCTCTAACAAGTGGTCAGTGACTGCTTATGGGAAGAAGTCTTGCCAGCACATTTAAAAGAAGCAGTAGCTTTCTCAAGAGGCTCTCCCTGAACACATCCACATTTGATAGCTATTGCTCTGCATTTAACCTTGCTTTTTGAGGAACATTGTGGAGACCGTGGAGACTACACAGCTTCAAGACATACTAGACTAGAGGAAAACTGAAACTTTTTTATTTAGCATTCAGACGCTAGGCATGAGACTGAGATGGCATTGTTTTTCTGATTGATTATTTTTATTGTAACCTTTGTTGTAACTGCATCCCCTCTTGTAATTCTGAGTGACTCGGCAGCTTTTGATACCTTTGATCATGGAATTCTTCTTGATCAAATGCAGTGGCTAAATATTGGGGAAACTGTTCTGCAATGCTTTCACTCCTTTTCAATGACTGGTTCCACTCAGTAATAATGGAGGAGAAATGATCAGTCAGGTGGCCCTTTCTTTGCAGAGTGCCACAAAGCTTGGGTCTCTTTCCCCTACTTTTTAACATCTCCACAGTACATGAAGCTACTGGAAGAGATCATCTGACAGTTTGGAATTTGGTATGAACAGTATGTTGATGATTCTCAACTACAATGGGTCATAGCATAGACAATGTCATTATCTTCACCCAAAGTCTGGTGAGCCTGGCTGGTGAGGAAATAGGATGAAAATGAACTCTAACTTAGCTGCCTGTCTATTGTGGATTGCTGATGTCTACAGATATATCTTGATAGATGGCACTGCCCATAAAGAAGCAATTTTATGACTTGAGTGTCCACCTGGAATCATGGATGGACAACTGGAAACTGCGCCAGGAATATTCTTCTCCAACTTCCACATGCAATCTTCCTGAATGGAAGAATTTCTCAGCAGTGACACTAGTATAGATAACTGCAATGTACTCTGTGTAGGGTTGTTTTTAAAATTACCTAGAAGCTTCAAATAGTCCAGAATTCAGCCTCCTGTTTATTGGTGGAGATACTGTATGCTGACATGCACACATGACCTGAACATTCCAGGCTCTGCATTAGCTGTGTATTAGCATCTTGGTGTAAGTAAAAATGTTGATTTTGACCTTTCAAACCCTATTTAGCTTTATTGTATCAGTAAAGCTGATGCTGGAAAATCTCATCCATAAAAATGTATGCCATTTCCCAACCTGACTCCCTTCACCAATGCTGCATTGCAACCCATATATATGTGAACCTATATGTGTGTGTGTGTGAACCTATAATCCACAGCCCATACAGTATAATCTTTGCTGGCTGGGGTGTATGAAGATACAGTTTTTCATTCCCACAGGTCCTTAGCTTGATGAAGATGGACTTACTTCATAATGCATTTGTTAATTTTTAAGACACAATGAAGCTACTTTATCATCATGCTATTTCCCTCAGGTCCCTTATTATTTCCAATCAGAAATGATAGCATGGGCAGCAGCTTTAGAAAAGACATACTGAAGGTCATACATGCCTGCTGTCATTTTCTACTCCTCTTTGCTCCTCTTTGTGGTTTTTGTACCTATTATGAGGCCATTTCAACTTCAACATGGCTGCTACCCTCCTTCTTGCACTATTGTGGTGAAAAAAAACTGTGGGCTGTTTTTGATCTTTCCAGGAAAATCCCCTACCCTACCTATGATCAGAAGAATAGGCATACATGCTGCAAGTCTTAAAGGAGGTGGATTAAATAGTTAACTGGGGCTGTGCCTTCAGTGCTGTTCTCCTCACTGTCTGCTGTTTGGAAAAGCCACATTAAGGCCTGCCCAGAAGAGCACTGGACAGGTGTCAGCAAGGGGCAGGGTCTATAAAGGGAAATGGCTCCATCTACTGTGCCTAATTTGTACTGATTTTGTAAGCAGTGGTGCTGGCTTGTAGCTGTAAAGCTCCCCCCCACAAGTTCTAAAATATAGACTTAAGGTTTCTACTATCAAATCTCTCCACGCTCTCTTTCTCTTGCAGGCACTTTTGCACGTATGGTTTAAATTTATGCCATTCCAAGATCCGCTTTGTAAAATTCTTTAAAGTTTTTCCACTATTTAGGAAATGAACTTTTTCTCAAGGGACCTGAGAAATTGGAGGGGGCAGAGAATTCTCTCGTTGGTATTACTGTGTTTTTGTCACAGAAGTATACTACTTCTGCTACTTAGGTTGTCCATATTTCACAGGCCGAAGAAGCCCCATGACATATTTCCACTTGGAATTTAATTGGAACATGGGAAGCTAGGGAGGGTTGCTGAACAGATGAATGATTGTACAATGAAAGACATCTGCACCCATCCTTAGCTATTTTATAGCTAAGACCAAGAATACCACACTCAGGAGAATTTCACTTAACTTTTTCTTCTCCTTTGAAAGAAACTTAGGAAGCAAATTCCTAAGGAGAACTCATGGGAAACAGTGCAACTCATTTTCCTGTACTGCATTAGCTGAAATAACCTAATGAAGAAAGTTATATTTCCATCATTCACAGAGTTGTAGAAGACCTAAAGACTTGCTGAGAAAAAGCATTTTGCCAAATTTACTCTACTTGCTGGACATTTTTCAACTTTTGTTTATTTCAGCATAATACAAGAATCTATAAACTCAACAATAATTCAGCTCACCAAAGCTCGTATAAAGTCTTCCTCCACGCACAGGCTGCCATTCTTTATATCTATACTTGAGGAAGTAGTATTCCCAGCTTTGTCCTAGCAATGGCTTTTGTGTAAGAACTGTGCCTTTTCCTCAATAGCGAAGCTGTCTTTACTGATGACCTGTTAAAGGGACAAATACTGCTTTCAAGGACACCAAATTGGTGGCACTAATAGCAAGAGATAAGCTTTACCAATGCACAGTTGCTTGTAGAACTTGCTGATAATCACACTGTTACTTGTTTCAGAGGAACCCTGAGTAGACATATCATTTGATATACAGCTGTTCAGGAGAATGATTTTTTAAACATTCAATCTACATTTTCCTTAAATCATAAAAGGGCTACATCTGAAAACCACGTCTAGGATTCTTCTCAACAAAATGTTTGTTTCAGAAAAAAACTCAAGTCCTGGAAGCTGCTTTAACCCCAATGAATCATATCCTCCATTTTTATCCATTCCTATGACAAACTTTTGATTTTTATGTTTTTTTAAAATGAAATGCTACGTTAATTAATGTGCTTCTGATGCAATCTCAAAAGGACTGTTTTCTTCTGCTGGTCTAAATAAGTCATGTGAGATAGGGTGGTGATTGCATTGCACTTAGGACAAAAGCTTGAGTTTAAGAGATCTTTAGAAAGAGGGGCATGATGGCTCAGCAGTTGAAGACACTAAGCAAAGCTGACAGCCTGGGTTTGAGACCCGAGCGACATGGGATGGGATCAGCTCTCTTACTTACCCCAGCTTCTGCCCACCTAGCAGTTCGAAAGCATGCAAATGCGAATAGATAAACAGGGTTTCAAGGAAGTAGGTTGAGGGGGGAAGAAGATGGAAAGAATAGTGGCAAATAAGAAATATACTTTTCATGAATGGATTGGAAATGTACATCAGAGGGACAGAATGAAGACCAATATAACAAATCTGTTCCATCTTCATTTCTATAAAAGAGCATTAATTTATTAAATGTCTATACCATCCATCTCACTGTTAAAATGACTCTGGGCAACTTACAATATAATAAAATATAATAAAAAGTTTTTTAAAAAAGAACTTGAAAACTATTAAAATTAGAAAAATTGAATAGAAATGCTAAAAACCAAGATGAGTCCTGGTGACACACTGGTTAGAATGCAGTACTGCAGGCTACTTCTATTGCCTGCCAGCTGCCAGACGTTTGGCAGTTCAAATCTCACCGGCTCAAGGTTGACTCAGCCTTCCATCCTTCTGAGGTGGGTAAAATGAGGACCCAAATTGTTGGGGGCAATATGCTGACTCTCTAACCACTTAGAGAGGGCTGTAAAGCACTGTAAAGTGGTATATAAGTCTAAGTGCTATTGCTATTGCTAGATAGCATGAATAGGCTGTTGAATTCCAGAATGAGGTAACCCAAACAGGTGTGTGTGTGGAATATGGTTTAAAAAGTCAAGTTGGCAACCATAATGGTATAATTGAAACTCCACACCCATTTTTAAGTGCAACCTTAAAAAAACCAAGCCAAGCTTTGATTGCACTGTTGTGGTCACCATTTTGCCGTTATTCTCTCATCTCTGCTAAGCACCAGTGGTCTTTTTCCAGAACTTGTTTGATGCTGTCCCTGAAACAATTGGGAGGGGCAAATCTAACACTTCTACTCTCTTAGAAGTCAATTTCTACAGACTCCAGAAGAAACTGAGTCTTCAGAACATGTTTTCTTACAATGTATATTTTCTTTCAGATTTGTGTTCTAGGCTGTTCCAGCCTTTACTTTAAAAACTGCCCAGCTAAGCAGATGAATGTTCTAGAAATTATATAAATTATTTCAGTAATCCTGAAGTTAATTCTTTAAGAGAAATTTTTTTCTCTAACGATTAAGGTATGTTATATCAGTATTAGTGCAATAAAATAACAAGGCAAGGATATTGCCAATTATACATTGTATTTTGCTTTGATCATTTTATTGTTCTTATGCTTTTTATGATTTCTGGTCTGTGGCCATAATAAAATTTTGTTGTTTGTTGTTGCTACTGGAGATGCCAGACCATGTAGATATGCAGAATTATTGAATTGTGGGTCTTCTCTGCCCTAAAGGCAGGACTGTTTAACTGGGTTATGGGGGAGTTAGTATGTTGTATGAACAGGAAAACAAAGTTAAACAATCCAGCTAATCCCATTAAGATGGGGGCATTTAGACTCAAAACCTGCTCTTGTTAAAAATCACATCTTCCAAAGCCTGGTCAATTGTTTGAATTGCTACCAAAGGTTTAGTTAATCTGGATGAAGATGTGGAGAGGTGCCACCAGTAATGGGACTTTGTAGGAACTCTGCATAGTCATTTTGGTCCTCATTCCAATCCTCATGGCTCCGTACATGAGGAGTAGAAATGGATGACACTACTGCAGATTTTAAAATATTAATGTTCTTGCAGAAAGATTAAACAGCCAGGAAATGATAAGGGTTTGGGAGATTGGAAAAGAAGGATGGTTGTGTGAACAAAACCTTTGTGTCTTACTCATTCTTTTCCTGGTGAGATGCTTAAGTCTTTATCAGAGAGCAGAGACAGGACAAAATATGTCTGGTAATATATCTGAAAAAGAAACATAAAGCACACCTGCGCTGATCCTGCCATTTTTCTACTTTCCTTCGCTTTGCTTGCTTAGTATTGTAATAGTACAACTTTGTTCAGTTTGCTTTTATTGGATCGTACTCTTAAGGATAAATTCCTCTGGTGTCCCAGCCATGAAATAAGAAGGATCCAAGATTCTAAAACCAATACAACCAAGTCATGGGGAATCAAGGCCGGCTATTAAACAAATTTCACACAGTTCACTACAAGAACGCATGGGGCCTTTTGTTTAGAATAATAATATAATTGGCAAGCATCATTTACAAAAGAGAATCCCCTCCTGGGGTATAATGTATCCTACCAAGCCCATTTCCTGCTGTCTTTATAACTTAATCTTGTGAACTGTACATGTTTTCTGAGAATGTGGTGTTTGGCAAAGGAATATAGCAATGAAAACAGACTTCTACCTAAAGGAGTTTTCAGTCATTCATGATAGAATTTGTAAACTGATGATGGCTGAGGTGATTCACCAGAGGCAATTGGTTATCAATAGGTTATCAAAGATGTTGCATATAATTATTTCCTTTTTATTTATTTTATTTTATAAATTTATATCCTGCCTTTCAGTCAGGAACTCAAGAAAGTGTATATATAGTACTTCTTCCTCCATTTTCTCCCCACCTTGGGAGGAAGCTTGAGCTGAGAGACAATAACTGTTCCAAAGTCAGCCAGTGAGCTTCTAACACTGTAAGTCAGGGGTGTCAAATTCACGTTGTCACGGCAGCATCATGTGACGTATTGGGACTTTTTTCCCCTTCATTAAACCGGGCGTGGGCGTGGCTAGCGCATGATGCATCTGGCCCGCGGGCTGGGAGTGTGACAGCCCTGCTGTAGGTGGACCTCCCCATCTTAGTCCAACACCTTAACCACTACCCCACATTGTACACAATTGGTGGACACAACTAATCCATCGAGCACTAGAAATCAGTTGCCTGGTTGGGATATTAGGTTTTGATATGATCCAAGTTTCCTATGTCCTCAGGATTTTCTTGCCATGAGTTGATAGCTAAAACTGCAGTTCTTTGTGTTGAGAGGAACACCCACTCAATTTGGCATGATTAACTGTCAAGAAACAGTAGAACAGTGGACAACTTACACCCTGTAAGTTTCTAGGTCACATATTGCTACAAGAGTAAGTGCTCTATAGCAAGTAATGGTTTTTCTCAGCCTCAGCTCCAGTTCTTCAGCACAGCAATATTAAGGGTAATTTTTCCTTTTATCTTTCAAGGACTGGTAGAGAGATCATCAGCTTTTGAGAGAAGGAAAAGCTGAACCTGAATGCTGTTCTAGATTAGCACAGATCAAACCTGCAGAACGTATTGCTTAACCAACCCAAGTAAAAATCAGCCACCTCCCTGTTCTTTGCCGGATAAAGTCTCCAAATCCTGACTCTGATTCCTTCTCAGAAATTGTATAGCTTCCTCCATTATCTGAAGCAGATCAAAGGTCACTGTAGTTTTGAAACTGCTGTTGCTGGGCAGCTCTCCTAGACAGACCTGAAGTGACCTTTTTCTTCTTGCTCTCATTCCTCCATTGCTTGCTACCTCCTGGATACACCGAGAGTAGCCTCCAAAGAGATAAGAGCAACCACAATAGCAACATTCCTGGCACAGAGGAAATGGTTTTATAGGTAGCCTAGGAATGATGTGGAAGAATGGCTAGGATAGATGGTGATAGCTTGTGAGAAAACTGCATCTTCTACTTGTCTGAATGCAGATATATGGAAAAACAGCGGGGGTGTTGATGGGAGGAATGGCAGAGGAGGAGACTGTGTTATGCCTCCTGTGGAGATCATCAAGGATGAATACTGAAGAAAATTGTTGCTATCCAAGATAGCTTTCATCACTGGCATAAAAGGAAAGAAATGAACACAGGAATGTTAATTTCAGGGACTCTTCATAAGTTTCCCAGAAGCATTTGGCAGGTCCTGCAAGAAGCAGGATGCTTAATCAGATCATCCCTTCATTGGCCTCACCTTGTGGGACTCCTTTGATGTTCCCAATTTGCTCAGATTCCCAGGGACCAAAGCAGGTGATTTTGCTTTCATCTTTACTTCAGCTGCCTTCATTGCCACTTGACCCACACATATCTATGTTCTTCCTCTGAACATTGACCTAAACTTTCTTCCATTTAAGAAGCAGCAGAATTATAGCTATTTTCCAAAATATAATTGTTACTCATTAGGGACCTGACAAACAGAATTATAAGATAAGCACAATGTGCAGAGTTCATCACTGCAAGGAATTAGGTGGCCCTTGAGAGATCATATATAGCAGGCTACATTTGCTCTTCATGTATTTTTTTTTTCTTCTCAATTTACCATTCTGATTGCCATTGTACAAACGTCCCTCCCTTACTGCAGAGTTAACCTTGGATTTAAATTAAATACAGAAATTGTTTCCTAATCAAGCATTTCTTGAGGCGATGTGATATCCCTTATTTCCTGCAAGGGCCGCTTTTGGCAAGTTACCCATTCTGTAGTTAATTTCACAGTTTTCTCGGTCATCTTTTCTCTTAATGAATTTCTAGTAAGTTTCCAATCAGTTTCAAATGTCTACAGAAAACTGACATGTCAAGGTCCGTCCGTCCCCGCCAATACACACACTTTTAAAAAGAAATACTGTGCATCTTCCACAAATAAAACTGAGAGGATTGCAGTTTTTAAATAGGTTGCATTTGGCTGGCAGTCAGAAATTCTCATTGCTCAGAGGGTAAAAATGGGGATTTTTGAGGAAATATTGTGTTATATCAGTGCTCTGCAAATAAGATAGTTGACATGTTAAGGGAAAATAACGTGTGTATAAGGTCCCCTCTTTTGTCTTCCCAGGCAACACAATATAAGTACCAGTCTAGAGTGAACTGAGAGCTAGTAGAAGATAATGTAAAAAAGAGGATCTCCACTATATCACACCATGTACTCAACTATTCTGTTCTAACCATTCTTTTTTTGTTGCACATTCTGTTTTTCATTCAGGACTTCAAGGCAATGTATATGGTGTACCTTCTTTCTGCTTTCTCTAGAACCCTGTGAAGTAGGTTGGACTGAGAGAGAATTATTGGCCCAAAGTTACCCAATGATCTTCTGTGGCTGAGAGGGTTGGGGGAGGGACTTGTCTGAGAGGGTTGGGGGAGGGACTCCTAGCTGGTACCTTGATTGCGGTATCACCTTGGCTCCCCGTTTTCCTCCCTAGTCACTTCTCTTTCCCTTCCTCTAGGAGCAGGCCGAAAAAACTTTTCTGAATTTTGAACCAAGATTGCAGCGTTAATTCTCATGTTATCTGGATGAAAATCAGGCAGGTTCCTGCTTGACGGTCTCTTTGGTGGCCTGCTCTAAAAGTCCTTTGTGTGTTCTTCTTTTTTCAGTAATACAAACCAGGTCTACCCACTTGTGCCTTTTGCCCTGAAGTATCACAACGCCCATTAGTGTTGGCAAAGAGCATGCAGAATGTAAGCCACACATTGCTATGGGTAAAAGATTGCTCTTGGTACCTGACAACAGATTTTGAAAGCATTATGCTTTCCTTTAAAATATGGCTCATTTATGTGGAGGAAAAACAAGGTGTACTCAGAGGCTTCACTAGTGCAGTTCCAGCTACAATCCCACCAGGAAGTCTTTAGCCCTGAAAGTCCTGGAGCCCTATCCTAAATTCCATAAAGTTTGGAGAAATACAGAGAGAATCCTGGAAAATAACATTTTATCAATGTGGAGTTTTAAGGATTTCTCACTTCCTCTCTCCCTATTTTTCATTTTATTTGATATTTAAAAACACAATCAAGAAGAGGACGAAAGTAAAAAGTAATTATAGCATGAAATAAAAATTTCAAAGTGACATTAGTATAGTTCTGCATTTTAGAGCCTCTTCCATCAACTTAGAGCTTTACTTGATTATTAATATCGATATACAATAATTAACAATAACCAGTAATAATATTAACTGTAATTCAAAATGAGAAAATGCAGTGATCTAAGGTTCTAATCTAAGATTTCTAGCAGTTTAGCAAATAAAAACAAGATCACACATGCATTCAATCCGAAATTTGGTTGCAGCACAAGCCAATAGGTGGAATTATATTCCAAAAATAACTTTTCGAATTTATTTTTTGTGAAGATGTATTGTATATAGATGTTTTGTGAGAGTGACAGAGAAAAATAATTCATCTCTGTCTCTGTTACACCATGAGAACCGAGTGCTTCTGAGCATGCAAGGAATGTTCTGGCTCATACTTAGATCAGTGGAATGAGACACTTGGCATCTGAAGAATTGACTCCTGCCTTATTAAAAACAAAAGAGGAACACCACTGTGGCTGGACGTGTAACCATGGCAGGAGAAGGAATGTTACTGGGTCAGTTGTCTGACTAGGGGCTGTAGACTGGTAATTCAATCATGTTCCAACCACACACGCATGCATGCACACACACAAACACATATGCTAGGGTAGCAGAAGAAAGGAACAATTCACCTTACAGCTGCTTTCTAAAGTATCTTGCCTTATTCAAGCATTGGCAAGATGTATCTGCGCAACTCTAGCTTCAGATGTCACAAATCAGGGAATGCAGCCAACTTCAGAATGATTTTGATCTTAGGACCTTGAGATAAAGAACTAGAATCTACTTGTATCACAAAATTTATTTGGGAATTAATTTAATATGATTGAGATTAACCAGCACATGTTTTGCAGGTAAGAGGTTACATCCTCAGGTGAAGTCTCAATGGGTCAGCAAAAATCTCCCATCTGCAACAGGAATCTCTAACCAGTTTTTCTCAGCCAGATGATGGCATGATCATTGGCCAACAGCAAACATACAGACAAATTCCTATTATTGTTAGCAACACGAAATAAGCATTTTGTTCATACTGACCAGAAACTCACCTGCCTGTTTTTCAGGCATTCAATTTTAAGTAAGTACCCTAATTTAGACAGCGATATTTTTTAAAAACAGTGAGTATAGAGTATGATTAGGACAAACAACCTTGCTTATTTGCGTTAGCTGCAGCCTCATTTTTCTTTGGGAAAATTATTAATGGGTGGAGTCCGAAATGAACGTATGACAAATGTTACATATTTATTAGTCAAGGACCCAGAATATAGAAAACCATAGAACCATAGGAAAAAAAACCATGTATAATATATAATTATAACTCAACCCTAAAGACACGTACCTGAATCACTTGAACTAATTCTGACAAAGCATGACATCAATGAATTTTCTAGCAAACCCAGATTTATTTCATGAGGTTCATATTTATCAGAAATATGATCTGACTTATATATCTTAATATCAATGTAATCCAAGAGAGCAGGACAGCCAGAGTAGGACAAGAGAGGGGTCCAACATATTGCAAAATTTTCTGTTGTGGGCAGAGGGAAGCTTTGGACAATGGGCCTTAGCTGGGCCATAAAAATCACTCCTCCAGGCTAGGTGAGGTCCTTCCCACCCAAATCTTCTCCCTCATTTGGTAGCCAAGGAAAAGGGAGTCTGAAGGTTGACGTAAGCTGATCCTTGCAAAGGTTCTATTATACCTTGAGCCTAGGTGGCGCAGTGGTTAGAGTGTTGAACTGCAGGCCACTTCTGCTGATTCAATCTAGCGGTTCAAA
>JANHFL010006688.1:268278-283840 GCA_032468155.1 Oxyrhabdium leporinum | reverse complement strand
CACTTATATTACAGCCTCTTAAAGTGGTAGCAGTCAAATAACCCTGCTGACTCATTGCTACCATTACATCATCATTACAACATTACAGTATTACAAACTTACAGCAGCTGGTCAGCCATTAAATCATCATTACCCTGATGCCTTTTTAGACTAGAAACATGGCAGCCAACATTGCAATATTTTCTCATAGGAAAGCTGCTCTAGCCATTTGATCGTCTTAGTTGCCCTCCTCTGAACCTCCTCTGGCTGCTCTCCAATTTTTTGAGGTCCAGGTGCAGTTGAATCTTAAATTTATACCTTAATACATTCTTTATGGCTTCCACAATGGCCTAAATTCTGTGTCTGATCACAATCAGGCATAGCAATTAATAGAGGAACAGCAACCCCTGGCAGTAGCTATACTTTTGTTTCAATGGGCACTTTATCAGTGGTACCTTTTTTCCATTGGATGTGCAGAGCCATAGGGACCTCTCTGGATAACAAGGTCAATCAAACGGAAGGAAACAAGTTTAGACCTGAAAATTTGGGCAAGGCATCAGTGTAGAACAGGACTGATTCCAGAAAAGCCTTTTGACTAATGGCTTTAGATGCTAGGTGCAGATGCTGGAGCAAGGCAGCAACTTGATTACCTGGGCTGGATCCCAGTTAAGCAAGAACAAAAAAGAGAAGTGCAAGCTTAGCTGTAGCCTTCAAAACAAAAAGTACAAAGAACCCAATTGCTCTTAGGTTGGATGAAGATGAAACAAAGAATTGTGATGATTTGCCTTTGGGAATTTAAAAAGGGCCATAGGAGCATTCTTGTGTGCCTGGGTTTAATCTGGTTTCATGAACACTGAAAAGCAGTATTATTGAAGAGCATAAAAGAAACATATGAAAAATGAAAGGTATCACAAGGAATGCTTTCCCATCTGATATCTTCACCGCCTTATTCTTTAGGGAGTGCTACAGGATGTTGCCATATTTCCCCCCAAGATTCCAGACTGCCCAGTTTACAAGTCCTCGGCTTACAACCATTCATTGAGTGACTGTTCGAAGTTACAATAGCACTGAAAAAAGTGACATGACCATTCTTCTCATTAATAACTGTTGCAGCATCCCCATGATCACATGATCAAAATTTGGATGCTTGGCAACTGGCATGTATTTATGGCAGTTACAGTGTCCTGGGGTGATGCGATCACCTTGTGCAACTTTCTGACAAGCAAAATCAATGGGGAAGCTAGATTCACTTAACAACTGCAGTAATTCATTTAACAACTTTGACAAGAAAGGTCATAAAATGGGGAAAAATTCACTTAACAATTGTCTTGCTTAACAATAGAAATTTTGGGCTCAATTGTGGTCGTACATCAAGATGGTATTTGTATTGTTGATTTGTTTTAATGCTTTTTAAAGACTTTATTGTACAATTCCCAGGGTGTATTAAAGGGTGTATAAGTATTGTTTAAATAAATAATAATGTCAACTAATAATACAAAGCACTTGACATGCATGCAGAAAACTATCAGCCAGGGTAGGGTGCCTCTGTAAACCCTTTCTCACATATACACCACCACTACAGTTAAGTCTGAAACCTGATCCAGGTTTTTCAAATTGTATTCCATGGGACCCTAAGCTTCTAGGATTCTAATGGGGTTCTTTGGAAGTTTAAGAGTGGCAGGAAGGGGGAACAATCATTCAAACACAGCCAATTTACTATCAGTGATGCTTTGTCTACTAATCAGCGATTGCAACAGTTTTTGTCTTAACTATTAAGCTCTATGACCTGAAAAAGAGTGGAACCCTCTGGCCAAGTGCAGCTTTTTTTTTTACTAAGACAGTTGGAATAAAATGATATGTGTAATTACTGTTCATTATTTCAACAGAAAGGAGTATACGCCCAGATTGTTTTAATACATATTTTGAAGAAAAACCCAGCAATTAAGATATATATGGTACACACGAAGAACGTGTTTTTCTCTCTCTCCTATCACCAAAAATACTGTTGTGTCTTTCAAACCTCTCCTTGGCAGCAGATGACATTTCAGAAGATCTGTCTGTAAGATGGAAATAACATTTCCTCTTTCCTTCAGACCCACTCAGAGAATAATGTTGATCAAATGACAAATAATTTGAAAGAATGCAACCACCTTTGTTCTTCCCCTTGACTGCCCATAGAAAGTGTTTCATGCATCTTGCTGCCCCATGATGAATAAAATCAAGGGGAAATACCCTCTTTGAAGCTTTTGTGTTGTATTAAAAAAGATCATAAGGCAGAAGTGATTAGTCTTCAAAGACGAAAAGCTAACTGGATCTAAAAAGCATCCTTTTTCTCTTATGCACGCATGGCTAGATTTTACTGGTGAAGTCTACTATAAATGGGCTTCTAAGGAGCATCACATTTACAGTGTGGTGCCTGTACAACTTAGAACAAATGTGTGCCAAAAGATGCGGGCTGGCTAATTCTTAACCCTTAGACTGACAGGTATCCAGAAATGAGACCCATAGCCCAAAACATGACTGGCTATTTAAAATCTACATGTAAGCTTCATCCGGTTTCTGCTTCTGAGGTCAACACAGATCCTTTCTGCTCACTCTTCCTTCAGTTCCATCCAGCATACATTTTTTTCATATTGAGCCTTCTGATTTTCTGGGCTCTCTTCCTCTTCCTTCAGCTTTGGAGTTTCTGCTTCTTCTATCCCTCAGCCAATGGCATCCAAAGTTCCATTGCAATTTCCAGGATTTATTTTATGGAAATACAACTCATATCACTTTCCTCTCAGGCTCAGGCACAGTGGAAGCCGCCCCAAAACTTAACATGCTATGGATAGACAAGAGGGCTTATTGTATATTATCATGAAGCCACTTTATAGATTTGAGTGCCTTCTGTCAACATGGAATGGAGACCCATGGTGTAGCATTTCTTTTTCCCACTTTTCTCACAGTTTAACAGATATTTAGCACTTGTTGGCTGTTGACATGAGTGACATTTTTGCCCTAAGCAACTGTAGCTGCCAATGCAGTGTCCACAGTTCAAAAACAGACTAGCTGCCTTCTTTACACCAAAATGAGGGAAGCGCATCATCTTGTTCTTTGCCTGGAGTGTCAAAATGTCCTCAGCTGACAGGCTGGAAACAAGATGTAAAGCAACAATATAAGTTAGTGTAGTGAATAGGCAAGGCCCATTCATTCAATCATCTGGTGCAGGTAGGGAAGGCAGGCAAATCCAACCCTCCAAACTCATTCAGTCATGTCTAACAATGTGAATCTTATTCAGACAGGAAAGCAACGTCTTTGGTTCCCAAGTCAAAAGATGCCCCAGAGTCCATACACTTTTGGCTGCAGGGAATAAATGTTTAGTCATTTTGGAATCCTCTCCTCAAAAAGGGAGGGAAAAGACAAGAGGCTTGCTTGGGCAAGCTCAGGAAGAGATTTCCCCAGTCTCCTATTTTTGGTTCAAAAGTCTTGATCTTGAGGCCCAGGGGGGATGGGGGGGGAGTGTTGAGATCACTGAAAGACCTAACTGGAAAAGAAAAACAGAAAATGGTTGGAGCAGGCTGGATGAGAGTCTCAGGGAGAGCTGGACAATGACAAGACACATGGCTTTGAAAAATATAGGGTAGTGCTCCAGCGACGTGAAGTTGCTTTCTCTAGACTAGAGCAATATTTTTCAACCTTGGCAACTTTAAGATGTATGCCTGAGGAATTCTGGGAGTTGAAGTCCACACATCTTAAAGTTGCCAAGGTTGAAAAACACTGCTCCAGGGAATGGAGAAGGGAAATCTGGATCAGATCTCCAGAAGCCTCTGGGAGACACAGGAGCTGAACTAAATTGTTCCATGGTCTCTGAGTTAAAGTTGCAATCTACTTGAATCAAGGATTATCCAGGAACAGCAAACAGGGAAAGTATGCTGAGATTATCCTTCAATGCCAAGGATGTGCTAGGCAAGGCTCTGTTCTTTGTTTTAAGTTGTGTGCTGGTCTGCTTTATTGACTTTGATATCTTGTTTCTGACAGCTGTGCCTACTGAGTAACCTTAGTATCTGAGAGATATGGCATTGTGTAAAGCAAACTCAGTTCTTATACTTTAGTACTTTGTGAGGTCTATGATTTTGCCTTATTCTGCCCACCCTAATTAGTTTTGCAAGTGGCTACCTTAAAGTTCAAAATAAGTTTTACATTTTCCCTTTTCTTGTTTTTCATAACATTGTATTTTTAATTATACATTGTGTTTTGGTGTCAACAAAGGACCTGTTTTCTCTGGTGACATATCCCTCTGGGGTACAAGGGTCAAGAGGTGATGCTGTGGAGTTTATTTTCTGGGTTTTTTTTTGTTGTTGATGCTGCTGCTGATGTTATTATTCCCAGTTACTAGAAAGTAAGAGTGAGCAGATGGTGAAACCCTGTCTGTCTCAGGAGCAACTGTTAAGGAAAAAGAGGCCAGGGCCTCTTGAATATTAGTGATGGCAGCAGAAAGATTAGTACTGATTGTTGCACCAAGGTAGGAAGATGGCTGGACCCATCTTCTTACCAAAGGACCTTCCTTCTGGAGGGGAAGATTGAGATCTTCCACCTTTCACCCTATGGGTTCATCTTTGCTGCTACAGGAATTGTTACTTTCTTGTTGATCTGTTTTTTAAAATGTAAATGATTTCCTCTGTTTCTGAATAAGTTTTTTATACACTGTGTTTAAATAACAACAACAACAAAGCCAAGTTCAGTCATAAAGAGATGTGATCATTCAATGTTTTATTGCATCAAGTCAAGGTCAACCCAAACCCACAAATTTTGCATGGATTATGGAACACGTTAACTCTGCGAATGTCTGCTAGAAAGTATCAACTACTAAGATCTGCAGGTGTCTTTGTTATCTGGGTGTTATCTATACATAGATATCCACATCACAAATATACCCTCAGAACAATTCACTACTGTAGTCTCAGACCAGCATAACTTTAGAGAAAATTTTAGAGATGGGGAAAAAGCAGCCTCAGAAATGTAAATCAAGATATTTGGAAATTTCAAGGTCAGCTCAGTATGTTAAGTTGAAGGGCAACCATGCAGCAGCATAACACAGACTAATCACGACCTTACCTGCAAATACGGTAACTAAATTTATTTATTTATTTCTCCCTCCTTCCCTGCCACCTTAGAACAAGCAATTTCAGATGGGACCAATTTATAAAGAATAAATTTCCCTTACCTGCAATTTGCCTTTTTGAGATTGTTTCCTATTAAAAGAGTTTTCCTGGAGTAAAAAGGGGGCTCCTGAGACACCAGTAAATCTGTACCAAAGATAGACAGCTGCAGCCCACAACCTTGAAAATAGTCTGATTTAATGCTAAGGTAAGAGAGAGAGCAGTCAGTACAGAAACTCAGAAACAGAATTTTTGTTGCTGGACAGCAGCCCTCACAACCACTTTCCAGTGTCAAAATCCTATTTATAAAATGAATTTTATCTTCTAATTAGCATCATCTTTCCCTGTGATGAAAAGGTTGACTGATGTTACCATATTTTAGCAGGCATTTTCTTGATATTCCACTCTTAATTTTTGCTCTTCTGTCTTCTTGTTCACTCTGACATCTCAAACTTCTGGCTGATGAGCATCTGTATGAAAAATGGAAAATTTCATGATTGTGCCTTATTTTTATAATAAAGTGGAAAGGCAACAAATACATAGAAAATAAAAGTAACACAGATAATTAATAACAGTTCATCGGGGGAAGTTCATCTCAGGACTTTGAGATTGCTAAAATTTAGTCTGAGGGCTATAGTAAATACTTATTTTCTTCTAAGAATGGGTTTGTACTATTCATCGGTGCAGACATTATTAGAGCTTCTACTATAGATCTCCAAATGAAGTTCCAAGATTAATTAAAAGTCCTGCTCCTGACAGGAGTATCCGTGGCAAGAGGGAAATGTCAAAGAAGTCAGGATGGCAGCCACAACTGTACTATCAAAGAACCAGCCTCTTTTTTTTACATGCCACTTAAAAAGAGGTGTGGGTATGATTGCCACCATCTTGACTTTTTGACACCCCTGCCCCGGCTGTCATCTTGCCTCCAAACCACTGATAAATGCAGCTACTATACATACCTGACATTTTAAGTAATCCAGGCCCACTGTCATCACCTCTGGTCTAAATGGTTTTGGTGTTTAATGTCTAGCATACTGAGGCTGCTACAGTTCTGGGCAAGAGTCTGCTCAGTCATTTATCTCGCTGTGGGGAATCACTTAATAAAATACTTTTCTTTTGCCGGTGATACCTAAAACGTGCCACTATATTTTTGCAAAGTGTTTTCACAATAGAGCTGCCCCTTCCTTTTTTTCTATGTATTGTTTAATATCATTATTTATATTCCCCCCCCCCCCGTTATTATTTATGATTGACATTAACACTCTTAAATAAAAATGCCAGTCCGAAATACTTTTTAGTGGGGTTTCTCAATTTGGCAACTTTAAGCTGGTTGGGGAATTCTAGGAATTGAAGTCCATCCAACTTAAGTTGCCACGATTAACAACTGCTGCTTTATAGGACAGAAATAATCATTTTGGGATCCTTCTCTAAGGGCAGCTGGTAGGGTGGACAGAAATTGAGGTGGCCTTGTAAAATGGTCCTGGACTTTTTCCTTTTCCCTTTTTGTGTCTTGATGCCTTTCTTTTGCTATTTACAAGCGTGGCCTTTTGCTGAAGTAGCTCATTAGATGCCTGCTGTGCAGAAGTTGTTGATGTTGTTAGCATATCTACAGAAGGAGTACTTAAACTGGATTAGATGTCTTTCCTACTAACAGTCCACTGGCTGATCTCAGCGTGGGGAATTATCAGGCCCTGTTTTCCCACAAGAGGATCCCACCCCTTGATATGTTGACCCAAATTTATTCAGAGACAGTTCCCACCTCATCTTTAATCTCTTGAAGCTAACAAGCTCAAGAATAGAGAAATAAAAAATGATGATAGTTTCTGTGAGGACACAAAGAATGCTTGAACAGTCTGCATTTTTGCTGGAAATTGTCTTTATGCAATAAAGCTCTCAAACAATCCAGCATAGTTGCACAACACAAAGGGGCAATTATAACTTCTCAATATTACACACATTGTATGATTCTAAACATTTTCATAGTGTACGTGTGGCATCAGTCGATGAGAAATTGTGAATGTGTTTGGATTACTTGAGTCTGCCCAATAACCTGGAAAGCAGATAAAAAAACATTGAATGTTTAAACAGCCATCTTTTAGCAAGGAGATATCAGTAAATGTGCATGTACATGGCAAGCCTTTATTTATCTGTTAGATTTATATCCCACTTTTCCTGCAGGAGCTGAAATACCCTCCTCCTAGTTTTCTGCACTGCATAAACTCTGGGAGGTAGGTTGGACTGAGAATGACTGGTTCAAGTCACCCAGGTAGCTTTTATGGATGCGGATGAATGTTAACCTGGGGCCAGTCCAACACCTTCACCATCATTCCAGAATGCAGTTTGTTTGGTTCTAGCTTAAAGTCAGTGCTACAGGATAGATCAGTTCAAGAAGCCGATGCCATATAGGTATACTTTTATTGAGCAACTACAGGATCTTTCAAATCTGCACGTGCCTCCCTCCTTCATCACTTTATTTTCATGTGAATTTGGGAGGGTCCTATCTGAGGCATTTTCTTACATTAGTTTCTTGGAATGGACTCAAGCCACATTTGTCTGATCATAGCAACGGCAATAGCAATAGCACTTAACTCACATACCACCCCATAGTGCTTTACAGCACTCTCTGAGTGGTTTACAGAGTCAGCATATTTCCCCCAACAATCTGGGTTCTCATTTTACTAACCTCGGAAGAATGGAAGGCTGAGTCAACCTTCAGCCCCATCAGGGATCGAACTCCAGGCTGTGGGCAGAGATTGCCTGCAATACTGCATTCTAACCACTGTACCACCAGAGTGCCTTGGTAATACAGGTAGTCCTCCTCGGCTTACAATAATTCATTTAGTGACCACTAGAAGTTACCATGGCACTGGAAAAAGTGACTTATGACTGCTTTTCACACTTACGACCATTCCAGCACTCCTGTGGTCATGGGATCAAAATTTAGATGTTTGGCAACTGACTCGTATTGATGGTTGCAGTATCACAGGGTCACGTGATCACCTTTTGCGATCCTCTGGCAAGCAAAGTCAATGCGGAAGCCAGACTCAATTAACAATCTTGTTACTAACTTAAAAACTGCAATGATTTACTTAACAACTGTGGCCAGAAAGTTGTAAACTGGAGCAAAACTCAATAATTGTCTCACTTAGCAACAGAAATTTCAATTATGGTTGTAAGTCAAGGACTGCCTCTACTATTGTTTTTCCCACATGCTTCAAGGGGATTCTCTCTGCTGTCTACATTTACCATGCTGTTTAAATCTATCCACTATGATTTACTTAGTAATCTTCGGTTAAGGAACTCTGGCTTAAGGCAGTACATAAATTGATTTGGTGACCTGGTTCACATGTTGCACTAAGGAATGATTTTTTAAATATGATTTATTGATAAAGTTGGATAGGTTCACACAAGGCAGTGGGAAATAAATTACAGTTTGTAAACTGCAAATAGCGGATTCAATAGCATGAATGCAAAATTAAACAAATTATATTACGGTTTTCCATAATGTGTAAATCCAACTGATTTGTTTATTTGTGTGTATCTGTGTGTGTATACTTCTGTATTTCCGGGATTATAATTCCCGACTCACCATAGTTCTCAAACTGCCAGTTGTTGGGATGGGATTAACAATTTGTCTGTCATTCACTAATCTTGCAGATATATGATTTATCAAACAATTTTGACTTATTTCTTTTTACTTGACCAAATGGTCTACTAAGAACAAAAGGCCCATGCAGTTCTTTTTCCTTTCTCTTTGCAGACGCACAAAATTAAAACGTAATTCTTGATTTCATTGTTGGCAGTGTCCACAAGAAAGCTCCCTTTACACCAATATTACGCAGGGGATCACATGTGAATAACCAATGAAACTTTATTTTTACTTGAAATCCATTATGAATAAAAGATGGAGTCAAACATTTATAAAGCCTATCAAATTCTTCTCTCAATAAAATAGATACCTTGGCACTCATTTGCTTTGAAACTCATTGAATTTGTCACTCAACACATTTTGATGCAAAACTTTTGTCCAGATATTCATTGTTCCCTTGGTACTCAATGCACAAACTATAAGCTGTCGGCTGCTGTGTGACTCACTCTGTCAGCGTTCCAATGAACCCCACCCACCCCTTGTCCATTCAGCACTCAGAAACAAAGTTCATCCAAGTAAGAATTTATTGAAGAAGTTATATTGACCATCTGGGAAAAACCTGAATCTGAAGCTTCAGGTTTTTCCCTCCCCAAGAGAAAATCAAAGATCCGCCCTCCTGCCGCCATCAATGATCACATGGCCCAATCCAACTCCATCTTAAACGAAGTCCTTCCTTCTGGCACTTCTCCTCCAGGTGCAAGTTGACATGTCCTTGACTCTCTGGAGAAGAATGTTGTTGTGTCTAATCTCCCCAGGTCAGTGTGAATATCCCCCCTCCCATTTTCTCAGGCATTAAATGTGGCAGCCGCAGAGGCCTTCTACAAATATGGCTCCCAAGGCTGACATACTACATTATTCCTCATGGGAACAATTTGTTTGGCACTAATTGTTTTTGGTACTCATCGTGCCTCCCGTAACCAATTAATGACGAGTACTGAGGTAACCTCAATTTTAAATCACGATAAAGAATTATAAAATAGACTATTAGAGGATTATATTCTGTCAGGTGCAAAAAATCACAACTACTTCTGAAGTTCCAATTAAAGTGATTTATTATTAATCATGCCTATGCACAAGACTCTACTCAACTAATGGTTACCACTTGATCTTGGTGTTAGACAGGGGTCAACAGAATACAAGAGGTATTGGACTTAGTTCATTTGTGTCTAGGCGGTTTTCTCTTTTGACTCCTCCCCCGGGTTCTGCCACTCTTTCTCCTGCATACTCAGATATAAAACAAGAAGAGAAGACTGCAATCCATGAGCCATGGGATCAGGGGCATCCCTGGAAATTGGTGGGAAGGGTAGGGAGGGGGATAGAAAACATTCAAGTTGGTGGCTGCCACTGTACCAGAAATGCAAATAAAAAAAAGGCGGGGCTTTAAGCATATGGACACCCTGGCCCTCTTGACTGTTTCAACTTCCCTGTAGAGACCCTTGCAGAGAATTGTTTCTAGTTTGTTCTCCAGGCTTTGAGTATTTGCTTCAGTTCCAGAGGGGAGATTCTATCAACAGTTAACCCTCCCCCTTCCGTTCCTACTTCTTCAGCCTTCCATAACGGAGGTTAGTCAGAAACCCCCAAAAGAGAACATGTTGGAGAAGCAATTTCTATAGAGTAATAGATAAGTGAAATGTGGGATTCATTATTATGGCAAGACTATCATACAGAGGATATTTCTGTGTTCTGTTCTGCTTTAATTGACTCACACACACATGCACACACCATTTATAATTTTGCTTTTGGGGCCTGCAGATGCAATAATATATATAGAAATGAATGTGTAGCTAATATATTTCATTAATTAAAATATTTACTAAGACAAGTATAATCTTTACACAGAGACAACTATGCAATGTTTACATTGGCTGCTTTTTTGTTTACTGAAGCTTCAAAGCAGGAGTGCTAAGGACTTAAGCAATACAAAATTAATTGTTATGGTTTGTTGATAATACAATTGTGTGTATGTTAATTGGAACTTGGGTGTGAGGTTTCGGCTCTCAGAGCAAACGCACTAGCTCTAAAATGCAAGGAGGGATGGATGGATGGATGGATGGATGGATGGAGGGAGGGAGGGAGGAAGGAAGGAAGGAAGGAAGGAAGGAATGAGGTGAAGGCACTAGGCTAGAAACTGGGAGAGTGTGAATTCTAGTCCCATGTCAGGTATAAAGCCAACCGGGTTACCTTGGGCCAGTCCCTCTCACTCAACCCTGGGAAGGATGCAAGAACAAGCCATTTCTCAAATCTTTCCAAGACAACTCCTGGTATTAGATCAGGCAACCACCAGGAGCCAACATTGACTTGAAAGAACTGTATAGTTTAACACTGTATACATTTATTACAGATTCTTTATGGGTCTTATAAAGTAATACCAAATGATAGTGGAAACTTACCTTTAAAAACAATATGAAAAGGCAAGATGGTAAAATTCAGAACAAGTCAAAACTAGTAAGATAAAGGCAGCTGAAAGCAAGTACAATTGAAAACTGATAAAATTGGGAAGAAACATTACTAAAATTCCATTTAATACAGTAGCATAACAACAGTGAGCTAGTTAGCTTGAGAGAAAAGCTGTCTCCTCAGCTGGTGTCTAAACATCTCACAGCAGGTGCTAGACTAAGCGAGAGAGGAGCCACCCCCTGAGGAAGAGGGTGCCACACTGACCAGGAATTCACTATCAAATGACTTGAAAGAGGATATTCTAAGTCAGAACATCCTGTTTGTGGAATGCCTTCCTTATCAGTGTGGCTGAGCCTTATAAGCGTTTGCCACCAGTTTGAAGATCTCTTCAATCTGATTCAACTAGTTTATGCTGATTTCTGTTAGAGCCCATCCTGTGTTAAGAGATTTTAGGATTTTTTTTTCATTATTATTATTATTTTAAAAATGTTTGCAGGGAGATGTTGTTGCATACTGTGTTTTTTGCTCTTTTTTTCCTTAATTTAGAGGCTCCCAGGTTGCCTACATTAGAATGCAGGTTTCTACATTCTACATTAGAATACAGGTTTGTGCCAAAGCATCTCTAGCTATATGATGTACCTTCATGTCAAAGATGCAGATGATGAAGAAAGAAGTGGACAGAAGGCCACTCCTTTAACCACATCTAGCATATGGATACCCCTTTCTTCATGGATTTACTATTATGAAATGCAATCAGGGCTGCCAAATTGAATAGCTTTTTCATTAGAAAAGGCAAATGAATTGAAAGGTTTGCTACAGTTTCTAGCTTTCAATGCTAAAGCACTTGTTTCCTTTGATTTTTGCTGTTATTATTCATTTTTGTACCTTTGGCAATCAAAAATGAGACCTTTGAGCCATCTCCTTAATTGGTGGTTGAATTTCAATATAGGTGGTCCTTGACTTACGTTCATTGAGTAACCGTTTCAAGTTACAACGGCACTGAAAAAAGTGACTTAGGACCGTTTTTCACACTTACGACCATTTTGGTATCCCCATGGTCACATGATCAAAATTCAGATGCTCGGCAACAGGCTCGTGTTTATGACGGTTGCAGTGTCCTGGTATCACATGATCTCCTTTTGTGACCTTCTGACCAGTCAGTGAGTAACCAGATTCACGTTACAACCACGTTAGTAACTTAACGACTACAGTGATTCACTTAACGACTATGGCAAGAAAGGTTGTAAAATGGGGCAAAACTCATTTAACAACTGCCTCGCTTAGCAACATAAATTTTGGGCTCAGTTGTAGTTGTGAGTCGAGGACTACCTGTATTCAAATGACATACGGTAGCCATTCATATCTGAAGCACATTGACTTGGGCAAAGAGATTAAAAGGACTCTTGGTGGAACTCAGCAAGATTTTTCTGATATTCTTGACAATCCTCTGTTATTTAATAATTTAAATAATTCCATGTGTTATAAATGTTGCATTCTGTTTGATTGTGGGAATAATATATTATTATCTGACACAATCCAGGTCAGGGAAATTTACTATCTTGTCAGCGCTTCTCTTCTGCAAATTTTCATTGTCAGCACTCAGATAGGATCAACAACCGTAAATGCTGTTGCTACCTCAAAAGAATTGCAGAAAAGCATAAAGCTGAAAAGATGGAGATACAGTATTCTGCTTTTGGAGAACCATATTCTGTACTAGAGAGTAGTTGCGTGTAGAGCCCTTTAAAGTTTTCAGATTTTCAGTGAAGATTAGTAACTATTTTCTACTTGGTGAAAATAGCTGGGTTCCAAAGCACTGCAAAAGGGTAAGTAGTGAAGGTAATATTTGACTTACTGTCAGGTATGAAACATCAGGACCACATGTGAAGTTCCAGTTAAACTCATTTATTACTAAACATGCCTATGCACAGGAATCTATTCAACGAATGGGTTAACATTATCTTGGTATTAAATAAGGGCTAACAGAATTTAAGAGGTTTGGATTTAATCCATTTGTAGCTATGTAGAGACTCTAGACTGATTCCTCATTTGACTCCTCCCGCAGGTGCTGTCACTCCTTCTCCTACTTATGGCCACAAAAGGGATCAAAATTTCAGGTTGTAAATCAAGGTGCGATCATAAGTCTACTGACCATGCCCAATTTTATGACCATTTTTTCAATGGCTGTAAAGGAAGTCACCATGGTCATTATGTGAATTAACAGGATTGTTAAGCAGGTCCAGCTTCCCCAATGGACGTTTTTGGTGGAAACTGGCAAAAAAAGGTTGCAGATTGTGATCTGCAGAAGGCTGCAACAGATCATAAATGTGAGCTGTTTGCCAGGCACCCTAATTGCAATCACATGAACACGGGTGATTCAATGGTTTTCAACAGTGGTTAGTATGAATACAGATTGTAAAGTATTTTTTCCAAGACCATTGTAACTCCAGACCATCATTAAACGAACAGCTGTAAATCGAGGGCTACCTGTATTGTTTGCAGTTTTTCCAAACCTGAATACTGTTGACAGTGGGCTTGTAATTTGACCTGGATTAAGTGATTTTGGTTGAAATAATCAGCAGCAGCTAAGTGGCATACACAAAGCTATTCTTCGCTTTTGCATGCAGAACACTTGACTGAAGGGAATAGTTCAACCCACAGCTTTATTTGGAGGGGATTCGATGACTTAATCGGCAAAAACTTTGCCTTTTTATGCTCACTTGTTCCCTCTTTGGGAGACTAGACTCCAAACAAAGTGCCCCTATTGTGAGCAGCACACTGGAGCAGCTGCAGGTGTCTGGGTAGTGGCAAATGACAAAGCTCATTTGTGAATCAGCCCTTGTCACATGGCCTGCGGTGCCCTGCTCCAGCCATCGCTACTGCCTTCAAAAGCAAAATCTACACATTCAGTCAAAAGAGCCATTCTTCTTGGCTTTCTTAGCAACTACTGTCCTTGGTAGGTATGTAAAGCAGGGGGTCTGTCTTTTGCCTGATGCCCAGAACTAAGAGATGGGTGCAGTGGCTGTTCTGGCTTCTGCTCAGTTTGAGGATCCTTTGAAAGTATCTACATGGAGATTTAAAAAAAAAAAAAAAGATTAAGGCACGCCAAGAGAAGTTATACAAGGATACCAGACTGGCAGATGGCAGAGATGCCGGAAGAATAGCTTTCTTCCAATCTTTTGAAACCTAAGGAGCCACTATCAAAATGCTTGGCAATATTTGTGGCTTTGTCTTTTTTTTAAAGGGTAAAAATGGATCACAGGAGCTATCATTATTCATTTCCTTTTTTAAAAAAATATTTAATTATATGTAAAAAAAGGAGATAAAAATGGAAAACACTCCATAAATTCATGGATTACCTATACACAAAAATGCTATAATTAGCCCATCGTTTTCACACTATAGAACCATTAGATGAAAGAAGTTATTGACATTTAAGTCAATTAAGATCATTTAACCAATAGAAACAGTGGGGAAATTAAGCCTATTAACTACTAAACACAATCCAGATTTCCAAATGGCCCTCAAAATGGCACTGCTGATGGACAAAGATGTGGTCAAATGCAGAATAATACAGTAAGTGAACTCCTGTATCAATTAGTATTTTTCAATCGTGGCAACTTTAAGTTGTCTAGACTTCAAGTTTAAGTCCAAGCATCTGAAAGTTGCCATGGTTGAAAAATACTGGATTAGAGTGACCATTACATACTTGAAGGCAGGAGACAGTTTGGGCTAGTGGTTGAGGCACCAACCTAGAAACCAGGAGGCGGTTAGTTCTAGTCCCACCTTAGGCATGACAGCTGGTTGGGTGACTTTGGGCCAGTCACTCTCTCTCAGCCCATGATGTCTGCCTCAAGTTAGTCAATTCCTGTCACAATCAAGGGATCAACACTTGGTTGATCTGAAAAAAAGCCAACCTTGCACTAGTGGAAAACACAAGGAAGAAAAAAAATGCATAATTGATGGAGAATGAGTACCCTTCTTTCCACCCATGTAATACTGTATCAATCTTTTTTTATAAACTTTACTGCAGCATGACAAAGCTACCATAAAGTTACACTATTGGAGGTTATTTTCTGATCTTGCTAAAATATCCAAGCTGCTATTCCCTGAGGATCAGTGCTTTTTTTTCTCACTTTTATTCCCAGTCAGAAAATTTCTTGTTTCTCATTGTTGTACTATAAATCACCTTCAGTATTATTTCTTTAACTGAAGGTGATTTATAGTAAAACAATGAGAAATAAGAATAGAATGTATTGGCTTGAATCTAGCGGTTTCTATTCATTAGTGAGGTGAACTCCACTCCACAGATGCAATGAAGTACCCATTGCTATTATTATTATTATTATTATTATTATTATTATTATTATTATTATTATTATTATTATTATTATTATTATTA
>JANHFL010006688.1:250094-267938 GCA_032468155.1 Oxyrhabdium leporinum | reverse complement strand
ATAGAAGTTGTGGGAACACAAAAGGTACACAGGGGGAAAGAGGAAAGGAAGTAAGTCATTTTAGTTTAGTAGAACTCTATTTGTAGGTCACTAGACCCTATTCTTAAAAAAACAACAACAACGGGGCACAGATGTATTCATTTTAAAGGAGATGGTGATAAGGGTTTGAGAAAACAAGAATGACTTTGTTTCCTTTCAAACCAGAGTGTGGTGATCTTAATAGGGGGCCAAGGCTTGGTTACACAAATTTGTGCAATGGTCACTGTCCCAAAATTTGCGAAATGTTGACAAACATTTCCTGAAAACTTGCAAGATCTTATTCAGTTATTCATTTTATTTGAATTTATTAGCTGTCCGATTCCAATGGGCTTTTGTGTGAGAACACCAACAAACTCAGACCATCGTGCACAAAGCCTTATTGTTGTATGAGTTCTTGTAAGTTTTCAGTCATTTTTTCATTACTATTATTATTAACTAGATTTCATTTTGGAATTGTCAATCCAATTTTGCAATTATAGAAGTTTTGTGGTCTATAGGTGCTTTATTACCAAGTCCATCCTAAATTGCATAATATGCATGGCTGCCAGGCTAATTGCTACATTTTACACCAATTGCAACTTCCAAACACTTAGATGGGCTGAAACCAAAATGTGAATAGCTGTTGCAAACCCAGTTGGCATACAAATCCTCACAATAGGTGTTCTAGCTATAATTGTGGAAATGCATCACTCACTATAATCACTGTGCTGCAAAACCTAGCCCAATTTCCTTTTGGCAACAGCACAACCTTAGTTTCAGCTTTTTCTTTGTTCCCTATCCCATTAGTTAGGGTGATATTCAAAGTTATCCTCTGAGTCTTTGGAATTATGGTAAATGGTAATAATGCTGGATACCATCAGCATCATTGACAGTTCAACCCAAAGTTTTGAATGATTTGTCTGTGCAGTTTCATTCACATGCATATTGTGTAGAATATGCCTCTCTACCACAGAACCACAGTTCCCATGAATCCATTATTCAAGGCAGATTGACTCACATTGGCCTGAAGCTGTAGACTCAAGAGGCAGCAATTCATTCACTATTCTTTTCCCTTATCCTTTCTTCTAGTTTGGACTAGCTTCCAAAATCCTTCTGTATTTTCCAAATAATTACATACAAAATTACATAATAATTACATACAAAAACAATATAGCATTCATTTGGTTTTTGGATTGCATGTAATTGAGTCATTTTGACAGATTGCCCATGAAACTGAAAAAAACTATTTTTAGATTTTGCTAAAACAGGCAACTTTCTTTTTCCTGTGCGACTAACCTGCCCCTTTCCTTCCTGTTAAAGGTCTAGAGAAATGCTAGATAAATTTGTACAATGACATGGATTTTGAAAGTGTGAAAACTGTAGTAGTCCTCCCTTCCTATTTCTAACATAAATAATATTTGTTACGTCAGAAAACATGAAATGTATTTGAATTTTGAATTTATTACTACCATAAATTAACACGGTTTTCCTCCTATCGTATTACTAACATAGAGAACCTGGCCTATAACACAGTAAGAGACTATATCTAAGAATTTATTTATTTGTTTGTTTGTCTGTTTGTTTGTTTGTAAAAAGTATTGGTCACCCATCTTACCAAAGGGTAAATTTACAGTTGCGTTGTGCTTTATGACTAAAAATAAAATTTAACAAAATTTGTTTGCAGTTGGATATGTCAAAAACTGATTCCTTTTTCACTGTTGCATGATTACTCTTGATAGGTGAGAATTATGGGAACTGTAATCCCATACTCATAAAAGACAGAAAGGTGTTTATGATTAAATTAGTTTTGTAGCTTTGAAACAATTAAAACTGATATGTATTTATTAAAACTCAAAATAGAGTAAATATAGAAGCAAAAATCCTTCTTCCAAACTGCCTTAAGTTTTAAGTTTTCTAGGATGTAAAAATTGCTATGTCTATAGCCGAAGAAATCTATTCTCTTTTCTTTTATCAAAGAAAGACATTCTATATTCTACATTCTAAATTTAGGATGAAAAAACTGTGCCCATAACAAGCTTTTTAAAATTCATTTGCATAACCTCAACTGATTTTATGAATGGTTCAGCAGAAATCTGACTCTTCTTGTCCCTTCTTCCCACACATTTTATTGACAAAAAAAGACACAAAATAAATTTGTGTTTAGGATAGCCGTATTAGAATAACAAAATAACAGAATAACAGAGTTGGACTGTACCTTGGAGATCTTCTAGTCCTATCTCTTGCTCAAGCAGGAAACCCAATACCATTTCAGACAAATGGTTGTGTAATATCTTAAAAGTTTCTCCAGGAAATTAACCATCCACCCATGAGATCACTAGGCAACTGAACAAAACCAGATGAGTTCTCAGGAAGGACTTATTAAAAGACAGACCATAGAAACAGAACTGTAGAACAGGGGTGTCAAACTCAAGGCCCGGGGGCCGGATGCAGCCCATGGGGTGCTTGGATCTGGCCCATAGGGCTGCCCTGGAAACAGCAAAGGACTGGCCCGCAGTGCCTCTGTCAGTGAAAACGGAGCTCGCGAGGGCTGCGTGCGGCCCTCCCAAGCTCCATTTTCGCAGACAAAGGGTTGCAGAAGAGCGTTCTAGCCAAAAACTGATCTTGGGAGTCTGTTTTCACTGGCAGAGTGCTCAGGCCACCACAGGCACCCCCTGACATGAGTGGTGTCATGCTGGTCACGCCCACCTTGGCCACACCCACCCCAGCTCCCTCCAGCTCCCCCGAGGTCAAACATAAACCTGATGCAGCCCTCAATGAAATCGAGTTTGACACCCCTGCTGTAGAACAGCAGAATTCCATTGCCTGTCTCTACAACTCACAGCTCCAGCCACACAAGTGCATTATTAATAGGCTGCAGCCCATACTGGACAATGATATTGTATTTTCTAAGGTACTGGATGGCATGCCCATATTTGCATACAGACAACCACCCAACATGAAGCAGATTCTCACAAGCAACAAGAAACACTAAGACAATTATGGCAACAAGGAATCGGACAGTGCATTAACCTAAATGTCCCCACATTTATGCCAACGCATCGTTATAGACCCCAAGAAGTATCCATGTAAGATTCAAGTAGGACGAATCAGCAAAAGAATTAATGGACAGAAGTTTGACATCAGAGCACTTCATCCTCGCAGAGCCCTCCATAGCTATCTATCAAAGGTGTTGTTTTAGAAAAGGGTGGCTCTCATTCAGCAAGAAATGTTTAACTCATCAAAAAGTTTTGATCAATCTCAGAAGTTCTCAACAAATGCAATGGGTTTTTAACATACCACACAAAAGTTAAATAAGTTACTTGTAGTCTGTTTTAAAAGTAACCTACATCTATATAGCCAACCTATCTTCCCTTCCTCCCATTTAAACCCTATGTATAGAGAGGCTTAGCTGCTCTATTGCATCTGATGATGTGAACTGCCTCTCACAAAAATTCATGTCTTTGAATGAAATGCGTTAATCAGAAAAATGCTACCAAATGTCTCAAAATCAGTAAGTAAGCATTGGGTTATATTTCCAACATACAATATCATGGAAGGGTCACCAGTCTGAAAAAGTAATGAGGACGCAAGTGGCAATTATAAGGAAAATGGTATTTCACCCTTTTATATAGATTGTAATAAAATATACCGAATGTCCCTATAATTTTCTGTTTCTTTCTGTCCCAGAAGAGACACTCAGAGTTGCATGTTATAGAAGAAACACACAAAATACTTAGTTATTTAATGTAAACCATTTAAGAAAACCATTAAAATTCCTCTCCCTAAACAGATGTTTATTTTTTTACATGCCATTTTACATAGAATCAGAACAACGCATGAGTCTGGCACTGTCCTGTTGAATGTGGTTTGTAACTTCACCCAAAAAAAGTTTTGTTTTGTTTTTTACTTTCCTTTCTCCCCTCTCTTTGCTTTCATGGTGTATCACTGCTGAAGTGGGGATCATTTTTACTATTGCTAAAGTATAATGATGAGAGAAGTTGTCTCATGATAACCCAAAGTTGGGAAAGTATGCTTTTGCTGCTTAGTGCAGGACACCCATTGCTTCCTAAAGGTAGCAAGCACATAGTGCTGTAAACCAAGATTGTTGTTGTTCAATCACTAAGTCGTCTCTGACTCTTTGCGACCCCATACCACACCAGAAACCCCCTCCCCCCATCCTCCATTGTTTCCTGGAGTTTGTCCAAATTCATGTTCATTACATCGATGACACCATCTAAACATCTCACCCTATGCCTTCTCCTTCTCCTTTTGTCTTCAATCAAACCAAGATAGGGCTGGAGAAATCCCCTTTTGGAAACCTTGCATGAAGTACATGCAGCTTTACAGTCCTAATGTTGTTGTTGTTTTGCACTGAGCTATTTTTCCCAAAAGATTTCTGTCCTGGAGCCTAGCTGGATAATATGAAAAAAATGTAGCTGTTCCATACTCATTAGATGAAGACATGTTCTGCGAACATGATGCTAGAATCAGGGAACCTTCAGGCCACGGGCTGAGCCCTTCCCATCCAGCCTGCTCAGGGAAGGGAGGAAAGCAGAAGAAAATGGCTTGTTTGGGGAAGCATGACCTCAGGCCATTGGAGGAACCTAAAACAATGTTCCCGAAGAAATCTTTCTCTTCAGTACTGCTCGGCTAGGAAACCACCAAGGAGCTGCGAGAGGAAAGGAGATTGGCGGGAGAAAGAGCTGAAACCTTTTCTTTGCAGCATTTTCTCCTAGGCTCTGCCCTGACTGTTGCTCAACCAACTGGAAACAGGATGGAAGGAAAGCAGATCCAGACCATTGATTATGCTGGCAAAGCCGGGAGGCCCTTGTCTTCTCCAAAGGGATCTCTCAGTTCTGAGTCTGGGAGAGAGAAAAAATAAACACAGCACTGGGCTATTTTATTTTCTCACCAAATGGGCCATAGAAGGGGCTCCTTTGTATCACTCTGCTTTTATTCTCCCTAAAAGGCAGCCTAGAAACTTTTAAACAAATCAACAGAGTATTGAGCCATCTTGAAAACTAATACAGGTAGTCCTCAACTTACAAGCACAACTGAGCCCCAAATTTTTGTTGCTAAGTGAGTCTTGCCCCATTTTACGACTTTTCTTCTCACAGTTGTTAACGGAATCACTGCAATTATTAAATTAGTAGCACGGTTGTTACTTTGCTTGTCGGAAGGTTGCAAAGGGTAATGACACGACCCCAGGACACTGCAGCCATCATAAACGCGAGTCCGTTGTCAAGCATCCAAATATAGATTGTGCGACCATGGGGATGCTTCATAAGAGTGAAAAATAGTCATAAGTCACTTTTTCAGTGCTGTTTTCTTTCTGATTGAGTAAACATTAGTTAGTAGATGGATGAATGGCTATAACTCCATCTGTTTTAGACTCTTATTCTTCCCACTTTGGGCTTCAGCCATATCCTCGTATGTCTCTAACTCTGTGATCTCCATCTTAAGAATCTGAACAGGTCTCCAGTAAGGTATTTCCGTATCTGTTTTGTAGCGTTTGAGGTAGAGCCTGGTGATAGTATGTTGCCTTGAAGTTAATTCGCTGCCAACTAAAACATAATGCAGGAATTTAGCAAACTTACATACTGTTGAAAACTCCAACGTGTCTTTCTCTGGGTACCTTAATTTTTCTGTTCCTATGTAAACCAATATTTTAAAAACTTTCCACCATTTGAAAACCTTTTAAATGTCAAACCACAACAAAAATTTGACTCTTTGCAGTTCTACAGTCTATTTGATCAATGATGCTTTCAACACATTTTTTTGAAATGTACAACAGGATGCTTGTCATTGCTGATCTTTTCGGATAAAATATAGATCTATATATTATCTACAGTTTTTTTCCTCAAACAATTGGTTTTTATATTTATTAATCTGATTTTGAGGTATACATTTCATAATGAAATTATCTTAGAGATCACTTATTCCAAGTACGTTGATTTTTCTGGATCTTTAATAGTATAACTCTAGAGCAAGGGTGTCAAGCTTGTGCTGTCACGGCATCGTCATGTGACATATCGCTAAAATGGGCATGGGCATGGCCAACACCTGATGCATCCGGCCCACAGGCCGCAAGTTTGACAGCCCTGCCTTAGAGGATCAAACCAAGATAGCATTGTTGAGCTGTTTTGAGGTCATTAAATGTAAGTGTCTGAAACAAAATTTGAAGGTTTATACCATCTGATATTGCCCTTCCCATGCTGTTGAAAATCTACCTGGAACCATTTTTGCTTAGAATGTCACCAATATAAGTAAAAAAAAAAAAAGACCTGCTAATGTGCGTAGATGTTATTCCCAGATTTTCAGTGATAAGTCTTTATCTTATACAGTATTTCAAGAGGAAGAATGAGTGTTTCAAATGTTTCTTTTATATTTTAAATGTTTCCCTTGATAAAACATCAAATAATTGGGAATAAAATCTGTATTTAATGCCATTGTTGTTTTTATTTTTTCTGTAGTGCCTCTAGTGACCCGTTTTTTTATGTCCATAGTAGGTATATGACAACCAGCTGTGCCCCTCATTTCCATCTTTAATAATGACTAGACAACCTGTGACCCACTGAGTCATCGTTTTATTGTTACTTCCTTATCTAAACAGAGAATGTCCAAGGGTAAAAAAAAAAGCAGTGGGAGCAACTTCTGGCTTCCTGCCAGTTTGATCACAGCTGACTGCCCTTCAGCAGCTGATGGCAGGATTGATCTATCCAGCCTCCATCCAGTTGCCCAACATGACTGGGAGTGGATAGTCCAATGAAGAACTATCCGCTCCCCTAACAAAGTGTTAATCAGCTCCATGATCCAACTAATAACCCCATTCCCACCAAGAGTCATAGGTCTCTACCCTGTGATCTCCATAGATTTTCCCCATGTAAAGACTTAACATAATTTTATCAGCAAAATGTTACTCCAAATTCTCACAGCAGCCTGTGGGCAGGTTTTGCCAATTCCCACATATAGTTAGTCCTCGCCTTATGACCTGAATTTCCATTGCTAAACAAGGCAGTTATTAAATGAATCCCACCCAATTTTACATTTTTTTGCCCTGGTTGTTAAGCAAATCGCTGCAGCCTTTAAACATATCCAGATTTCCCCATTGACTTTGCTTGTCAGATGTTGGCTGGGAAGGTTGCAAATGGCAATCACATGACCCCGGGATGTTGCAACCATCATAAATACGTGTCGGTTACCAAGCATCCGAATGTTGATGATGTGACTATGGGGATGCTGCGATGGTTGTGTGTGTAAGCACCAGTCATAAGTCAGTTATTTCAATGTTGTTGTAACTTTGAATGATCACTAAACAAATGGTTGTAATCCAAGGACTCCCAGTTCTAGGGTAGGCAGTTGGGGATTGTGTGCCAAAGTAAGAATGTCTCACAATCCCAGTTGCCTATACAGTATATAACTGAATATAGTGTAGCTTTGAAGTGAGTTAGTATTTATGTTTGGTCAGGTTCACTTAGTTTTTCTCCATCAACGCTCTTATTTTGCTTTATTTACTGGGGCTCCTCGGTAAACTCAATGGGCTATACATGTCATCCTCGACTTAAAACAGTTCATTTAGTGACCATTCAAAGTTATAGTGGCACTGAAAAATGTTACTTGTGACCATTTTTCACACGTACAACTGTTGCAGCATCCCCATGGTCACGTGATCAAAATTTGGGTGCTTGGCACCTGACTCATATTTATGATGATTGCAGTATCCTGTGATCAACTTTTGCGACCGTCTGTTAATGGGGACGCCAGATTCACTAACAGCCTTGTTACTAACCTAACAACGGCTGTGAATCACTTAACAACTGTGGTATGAAAGGTTGTAAAATAGGACAAAACCTACTTAACAACTGTCTCACTTAGTCCCAGAAATTTTGGGCTCAATTGTGGTCGTAAGCTGAGGACTACCAGTATTTGGATGCAATAGCCACTTGCTGCTAGTACTTTGCAGCATTAATTAGAAATAGATCTCCGTCATTATCAATTGTCCTTTTCATTTCGCTCACCCTGATGCCAGTGACACCTCACTCAGGCTGCTTCTGAAGATGATTCTAGCACTCTTTTAAAAGAGTGCTAAACCCATATCCAAAAATAGTATGACTCACTGATTATAAAGGAACACAGTCATCCCAGGACTGGGACAGGACCCCAGTGCTTCTTATACCCCCTATTCTCCACCTGTGACCACAACCATCAGATCCCAGGCCCAAAGATGTTCCGTGGCTGCAAATTGTTAGTCAAATGGCTCAACAGGTAGCCAAACATGTCTTTCAAAACATGTTTCAACCATTCCCAGCCCATCCTATATTAAGGAAAGTGATCAGTAATGATTCCACCAGCAGCTGAAAGGGGCAGCAAAGCCAGGAAATTCCAACAGTTTCCTTAACTTGTTCTGATTGGAAACAGTAAAGACATATTAACACATCAACCTTGTTTCTGAGGCAGAATGAGACACACCTGAGCAGTGCCGCTGAAACTCAATAGTTTTTTTCTAGTTTTAAGATGGGTGGATTGTCCTTTGACACAGCAATAGGCTTGCACCCAAAATAGGACTAGGATGAACCTGGGCAAAACCACAAGCGAAAAAGAAAGGAAAAAAGAGGCAGCAGGTAAGACTGCAAAGGAGAAGGGGAAAGAAGGGGGAAGAGAAAGAAAAAAAATGAAGAAGAAGAGGGAGGCAATAGAAAGTTACACCAAATAAATCTGGTGGAGAGAGTACTTCCCCCATGATTGGGATAACGGTAAGCATCATAATGGGTGAAAAGGTGAAAACAAGGCTATACAGGTATTCGATTTACAATCATTTCTTTAGTGACCGTTTGAAGTTAACAGTGGCACTGAAAAAGGTGATTTATGGCCATTTTTCACATTTAGGACCACTGTAGCACCCTTCTGGTCACGTGATCAAAATTCAGACACTTGGCAACTGGCATGTATTTATGACAGTTGCAGTGTCCCCTGGTCATGTGATCACCTTTTTTGACCGTCTAACAAGCAAAGTCAATGGAGAAGCCAGATTCGCGGTGTGGTTTCATGCGAAGTGAACCTGGAACCGTGAAGCGAGTAACCACGTTACTCACTTAACAACTGCAGCGATTCACTTAACAGCTGTGGCAAGAAAGGTTACAAAATGGGGCCAAGCTCACTTAACAATAGTCTCGCTGAGCAACGAACATTTGGGGCTCGACTGTGGGCCTAAGTGGAGGACTACCTCTACTGTAAAGCAGCGATTCTCAAACTCAGTTCCTTTAAGACACGTGGACTTTAACTCCCAGAATTCCCTAGCATGGGAAATTCTGGGAATTTGAGAATCTGTGCTTTATTTGAAAGAAACAACCAGCCACGGTGCAAAACCTTCCTTAAAACGATCACCGAGAAATCTGGAGGCGACGATGATGGCTTGCTACGCCTGGCACGATGGATGCCACTCTCCTGAGTTACCAGCTAACCAGGTGCTTCGCAGGGAAAGTCCAGGCGTGCTTCCTCCTGTGCGTCGAACGGGGGGGGGGGTAGGCAAGAAGGCGGGGCGGGCAACTGGGGGGAGGAGGAGATGGAGGATTCCGTTGCTGCTGCAGCAGCAGGAGGAGGAGCCGCCGGCCAATCTTCCGTGGCTGAGGCGCAAACGCTTACACAGCGCCCCAGGTTGTCCCGCTTCCTAGCCGCTTGCCCGCCGGCAGGGCGCTTGGGGAGCGTTGGCCGGTGGCGAAGCAGGAAAGAAGCCCCGCTTGCCTAGCCGGGCGCCTTGGCTTATGGCGCGGCAGCCGAGTGTCTGGGACGGTAAGTTTCCCTCGGCGCTCCCTTCTTCCTAAAGCTGGCCGCGGGTGCAGCGGGATCCGCCGCCGCCGCCGCCGCCGCCGGCAGTGCGGGGAAGGCGAAGTTTCTCCTGCCTGGGTTGGCAGGAGGCAGCTTTCCGCAAATGACGTTTGCTAAGGCAGAGACAGGCGCTCATTCATTCTCGGCAGGTCCGGGCAGCCGTCTCGGATGCCTTCCTTTCGGAGCGAGACCTTGCCGAAGGGAGCTGCAGGGAGGGCACCGGACCAAACTTCGCGGCCGGAAAGGAGAGCGCCCGCTCGGAGTCCTCGTGGCAGCGATCGAGGAGCTGCGTTTGTACCGCGGGAGCTGGCGGGGCAGCCGAGGTTGGAGCTGGGGAAGTGCAGAAGGAGAGTTTCAAAAAGATTCTCGTCAGAACTGGCAAGGCTGACCCCCGGTCTGGCTTTTGTTTGGGGCAGGGCTCTTGCTCGGAGCCCTTGCACGTGCGGCGTGTCTGTAGATGCCTTCCCCAGCTTTGGTGGAACCGAGGATTGAAAAGAGCCGAAGGTGTGGTTGCGGTTGCCCGGCACAGAAAGGAAAGCAATGCTTTTGCCCTGCGTGAAATGACGCCCGCCGCACTCTGCACCAAGTGACAGGGGTCAGCTGTTCCCTTCGGAATCCTTGCGAGGCCTTCGATGAGTGAGAGAGAAGTGTCGCCGTGTCCCGTCTCCCTCCCATGCGTCTTATAAAGCCAAAGAAACGGGGCTTAAATGATGATCTTTCCAGGGTGTCCTGAGCTTTTAAACCCAGATTTCCATTAGATGCCCAAATTGAAAAATGGAGAGGAAATGTTACTAAAAGCTGTACAGCTAGAACTGTGGTGGGAACTGGTACTGTAGAACAACCTTTTCCCCCCTCTATTTCAAACTCGGCAAACTTGAAACCCTTTTTTTTCCCTGAGTATTTCTGGAATGCAGCATTTACAGTCTTTGTTTGGTTTCTTACCTCTGTATTGCTCAATTATTTTAAAGTTGCCAATTTCCTTAAAGCTTGCTGTATTTAAAATACATTTTAAACTGTCTTCATTTTAGCTGAACCCTTTGACCATTTTTATTATCTTTAATAGGCCTCTTCACTGACTCATTTCCATATAATTTGGGGTTGATCACTTCCCCTTTCTTGAACATCTCTGATATAAATGTTTCAGAGGGAAATTTTTATAGAAGACATTCCTGTCTGACTTTGTGCCATAAAGCTTAAAGATATACAGAAGCAAGCAAATAAGCTAATAAATATTTATTTATTTATTTATTTATTTAGTGTATTGCAGAATAATCTAATGAAAATATTGAAAAGTAATATTTTTTGTTGACTGATTTGCAAATCTTCCCTAAATTTGCCTTAATTAAGGATGTTTTCTTCTGGGCAGTTGCCTACCAAACTGGACCTTTTCAATTTGTGGTTTATAAACTAGAGCAGAGCTTTTTTGAATGTCAAGTCTGAGCAGTGCTTCTCAACCTCATCAACATGCTGGCTGGGGAATTCTGGGAGTTGAAGTCTGCACAGTCCAACTTGAAATTGCCTAGGTTGTGAAACACTGTGCTAGAGACTTGATAAAGCTAATTCTGTTGCCTGCTTGTGACTGCTAAAGGTAGTACAAAGTGTCAAACACCTGACAGGCAACAGAGCATGGTTAGTCTGGGCTCCTTGTAATATTTTTAGTCACATGCTACAATTTCATTTTTCTCACATTCTCGGGTACTTTCATCTCAGTGAATTTTAAGAATAGTAAAGTAGACACATTTATACCTGCTCCCAGTTTTATCTTTTACCGATGGGGATTATCCAGTCAAATTTTAGCCCATTTTAGTTCCACTGATTTACTGGGTTTAAATTTCTCCGGCTAAAGTAAACAGAACTGATTTTGTTCATTAGTTTGCATTCTCTGTCTTTAGAATTTAGCAGTTTGATTCTGGGGATTAATTATTCACTAAAATAGGCTTGACACATACTGTATAAGGCGCTATGTGTGGTTTATGGTTCTTGACCAATTATTTTTATTATGTTTTTATTAATTTTATATCTGTGTTGTTCCATGTTTTTATGCTTTTATGATGCTAACTGCCAGGAGCCTTTGTGGCAGTGCTCAAAACCAATAAATAAATTGAAACCATCCACATTCCTTCCAGAAACCCACTAATCTCTTTGTGCAAGAAATTCTCCCTCTTTCATTGTAGCTGTTGGGCACCCCAAAATAAAAAGTGGGTCCCCTGGGCACCAAAATTATGCCAGAATCTAATACACGGAATCACTAATTTATTTATAGTGACTAAAGCCCAAGCCATTTTTGCTGAATGATCTGCCATAACCGTGATTTATGCCATATGGCCTGTCATTTTGTAACCGCTCTTATATTTCACTAATAGTTATGTGACTTTTCTTACCACAAGGCTATATAGTCTTGAATGCAATCTCCTGAGATTTTTTGAGAGGAGGGTGGGGGGGTCTCCGTTGACATGCATAGGAAAGCTGTATAAAAAATGAATGCATCTGTGCATATCCTGTTGATTTGCCATTCCTGTGTTAGTTAAAGCACCAGCTGATCAGAACAGTAATATTATTGATCCAGGCAATGAAGAATTAAAGAGACTGAGCTGCCAGTCTAATATCCAGCATTTTCTTTATACCTCCAAACCTAATACATGTGTACCTACCTCCCAAGCTGTTTCCTTTTAGAAAGAGAAGATTGTGCACAGCATTGAAAAAGAGTTTATTAACTAAATAAATTAGAGGCAGAAGGATCTCTCTCTCCATACCTTTTTAGTCTTTGCCAAACCATGTTTTCAACATTTCTACATTCCACTTCATGCATCACTTTTGTTATTTTGATTTATCATGTCGATCTTTGAGAGGATTGCATTAACTGTATCAGCTACGCTATCCTTGCTTTTCCTTTCAACCCATTCACTCTTCCTTCATACATTTGTTTTACCATTTGTTCCTCATTCATTCTTTCCGTATAGCCGGATCATGTCAGCCTTCTTTTTTTATACTGCTCACTCAGTTTGGTTCCTTATCCACATTCCTTCAGCATTTCTTCATTCTTGATCTGAATTCTTCTTGTTTTATCAGACACATTTCCCTTAGTAACCAACAAAAGGTAACGTTTTCTCCTTTCCAGTCTTGCCCAACTCTAGGGGACCGGTTATTGTCTGAAAACATTTCTGTGGTCATGAGGACATCATGACTGTACACTGAGGAGCACAGAACGCTGTTACCTTCCCATCAAAGTGGTATCTATTTATCTATTTGTAGTTGCATGCTTTTGAACTGCTAGGTGGGAAGGAGCTGGGGCAAGCAACAGGAACTCGCTTTGTTATGTGGCGCTCGGGTCTTGAACCCAGGCTATCAGCTTTCCAACTGACAAGCTCAGCGTCTTTAACCACTGAGCCATTGGGCCCATCCCACACCCTACTTTTATGTTTCTCCTTAAGTACCCAAATCTCATTTTCATATAACGAAGCCCGCAATTAAAATAATTTTATATATAATGTTAACATCTTCTAGATCCAATCCTGTAGATCCAATCCTGTATTCCTGTGCTTTGGAGTATTGGTGTTCCATATTTGGAAGAAAACAGATGTGGTGTATTATTTTCTCTCTCTAAGATTGTTGCTCGAGAGCCTCTATACTCATCTGAAATCTGCCCTCCATCCTTTGTGATCCATACTGGTTGTGTTTGAAAGTTGAGCCAATTTATTTCACAATCAGCTACAAGCTGTTTGAAATCAAAGTAAAACTAGAACTTTCTTTGAAATGCTGCAGCTCTGTGTCCCCATTTGCAGGAACGTGGGGTTTTTTTTTTCAGACTATCTGTTAGCTCCTTCACATGCTGCCTAGATGATGTTTCAAGGAGAAAGAAAGTTTGCTGGCTCTGCAGTTCTTCTGCAGAGGAAGTACTGGTATTTAGATGCTTTTTGTGTATGACCAAACACACACAGTAGGAAATAAGAATATACGGTAGTAGTATTAGGTGTGCATACAATTCATTTTATGTAAAGCTATAATTTCTGTTTCACCAGGACCTGTGGATATCTTGGGACAGGGCAATGTGGTCTAAGAGTGGGGGTGGGAAGCAAATTAATTAAAATACTAATATTAATATTTATTAAATATTAAAAATATTAATTAAAATAATTAAAAATCTAAAAGAGTCAAGTTGCTTTTAAAGCGTAACATAGTTTTTACTGTATGACCTTGTGGGAGATAATACTGTAAATTTCATAAAATATGAAGAGAACTGTATTATGGTAGTTTCTGCCATAGGCATTTGTTGGATTTTAATATGATATTACTGCAGTAGGATAATATGGCAACCATCTGGTAACTGTTAACGTAATTAAGAATTTGACTATTGGCTACAATGAGATGTGTACATTGTAAATGGAGATTCCAGAAATATTGCATTGCATTTGCTAAATAGAAATCTCTTCAAATCATCGTGTTAATTATAAGAGAACAGTCTAGAGTTAATCTCTGACTTAATTTTAACAAGTCTTGAAAGCTTATATAGAATTTTCTAGTTGATGACAAGATGATGCTAGTAATTAAATATCAGATAGTCTTACTTCAATCTGGAATATAGTAATGGAGAAAAAATATCTGAAATGGAATTTAACAAATTTATATCATGGGGGTTTAAAAAGAGAAATGTAAAAATGTCAGATATCCTGGGGTTGGGCCACTCTGACTTCTTAGTCAGATAACCTAGAAACACTTAGAGGCTGTGATGTCTGTATAGCAATAACATCATCGCAATTTAGATCAACCTGGTCTCATTCATCACCAGAGATAACTGTGAGTGCCTTGGATCCTTCTGAGGCCAAAATGGTACCACTCTTGTACAGGAGTGAAAGATAGCATACCCTTGAAGGAATGTCAGTGTTTGCAGAAAGTGCTATAGATCTACTTAAAATAGAACTCCCTCACCCCCACCCCCCAAAATAGGTCAAAACCCCTCTCTTATCATACTTAGGAGCCATAAATGAAGACGGAATGTTAGGAAGAATGGAATGGAAAGCCATGGGCATGTCAAAGTGGTAGAAACTCTAAACTGGCGTATTTCACTTTGCAAATTTTCTGCAGGACTAACTGGTTGCTAATATAACAATTATCATTATTTGTATAGTCTTAATACTTGGAGCAATTGAAATGCCACCAGTTGTTCTGGCAAAATAACTTGTATAAATAGCCTGTTACAGATTGGGAAAAGAATTGCAACTAAAAGAAACGGCTACAACACGCCATTTCTTCATGGGCCAGGTGACATTTTTCAGTTAAAACTCATATCACTGTATGTTATTAAGGAAATTACTATATTTGTGAACCATAACCCCATATCTGCCACGCAGAACACCTTAACCATCCTCACAGGGTGCTCATTACAAATATTAAAGTAATAGGGACGAAGTACATTATTCATTAAGAATATATTTATCAATATGCCAGTACTTAATCCCTTATTTTATAAATTCTACCAGTTCGCTATGCAGGTTTTTTGGAATATTTTGGGTACATAAAAACATCATGTGATAGTACCACTTTATACTGAACTGGCAACACCCCACTTGGAATGCTGAGTCCAGTTGTGGTTACTACGATATCAAAAAGATGCTGAGACTCTAGAAAGAGTGCAGAGAAGAGCAAAAAAGATTATTAAGATGAATGGTTGTGGAAACTAGTTATGTCTAATCTAATGAAGAGAAGGACTAAGAATGACAATCTGCCAATACTTGAGAGGCTGTCACAGAAAAGACAGAGACAACTCATTCTCCAAATTACCCAAGGGCAGGACAAAAAGTAACAGGTGGAAAATTATTAAAGAGAGATCCAATCTAGAATTAAGGAGAAATTTCCTAACAGTGAGAACAATTAATCAGTGGAACAGGCTGTCTCCAGAAGTTGTGAGTGCTCCTTCACTGGAGGTTTTCAGAAGAGATTGGACAACCATTTAATTGGAATGGTATAGCATCTCCTGGTTGAGCAGGGTGGTTGGACTAGAAGACCTCCAAGGTCCCTTCCAATCCTGCTTATATTCTATCTTCTATCATTGAAAAATACGAGAAGTTTTGCTAGTAGTACATTATTAGACAGTATTTCATTACTTATTTGTTAGTTTATTTATCAACTTTATAGAGTCATCCATCCCACAGTGATTTTGAGTGGCACACAGAATTAAAATACAAAAAAACCTGAATAAACAAAGCAATTAAAAATAACCATTAAAGTACAACAAAAGAGCTAAAATTACAATAAAGTGAAAAACACAGGCAAGTGCATTCTAAACTTATAAACAATATAATCATTTTGCAGCTTCTGTACTTCCATGGAATCCCCTAACCAGCGACAAAACTAGATTTTAAGGGCCTTCTAGAACAGGGGTGTCAAACTCAATTTCATCAGGGTTGTGTTTGAGTTCGAGGGTCAGGGGTGGGCATGACCATGGTAGGTGTGGCCAGCTTCACATCACTCATGTTGGGGGAACCTGTGGTGGTAGCCAAGTGCTAAGGCAGGATTTCCCTGAGACCCTCCCACACTCTCATTATAATCTTCCTCCCTCCCTCCCTCCCTTCTCTTCTTTTTCCTTCCCTCTTCATTCTCCTTTCTTCTTCCTTACCCTCTCTCCTTATTTTTCCTTCCTTGCTCTCTTCCCATCTTTCCTTTTTCTTTCCTCTTTCCCTTTTGCCTTTCCTGTCCCTTCTTACCTGCTCAAATGCAAAAAGGGAAGCATTTCTCCTTTTGTTTTGTTTGTAGTTTGTTTAGATAGCCCACTGCCAGTGAAAACGGAGGCCCCCCTAAGCCCCATTCTTGGCTGCGATGGCTTCCTGCAGACCTCTGCCATCAAAAATGGAGCCCGGGGGCACCACACGTGCGCCCCAAGCTCCATTTTCACTAGCAGAGGTACTGTGGGCTGGTCCCTTGCTGTTTCGAGGCCAGCCCTACGGGCCAGATCTGAGTACCCCACGGGCCAGATCCAGCGCAAGGATCTTGAGTTTAACACCCCTGTTCTAGAAGGTTAACAGACTAATCACACTCGGGATGGGGCAATGATGTTGGGTGCAGCATTGCATTAACACAAAACAATGATCACAAAATAGATGCAAATATTCAAAATATTTTTGTTAGAAATTTTCATTTAATATGCAGCATGTGTGCATGTCCTGGCACTAGAAGCAGCAACTGCTGATCCACCTGGAGGGGGAGGGGGTGAATAACAATTGCTGTCAGGCAACTAGATAGGGACCCTTAAAATGTTGGTTCATTTATTTTTCTGTTTCAACTGTACATGATATTAGTCATTAGTCAATCACTGCATATATATAAATTCTAAAAAATGAGATAAGCATAAAAGAAGCTAAAAGTATATGTACAGGAAGTATTATACTGGGCTTTTAGCAAAGTTTTATCTTTTCACCTCTGTGAACATCTTCAAAAAATAGCTGGTGTTTCAAAATCTGGCAGATACCTGTTATTTATTTAGGTGCCTTCTTAAACTTCCAGATGTTAGCCTTCTGTATGTGTTAGATTCACATTATTTTAGCATTGTTGCCATATTTAGTTACCTAAAACAGGAACTGCTGTACTTCACAGGGTGAGCTCAGCTTCCCTGGTGAGTAATTCTTAGAATTGTTTTCCTTCCCTTGCACTTTATCTCATATGTTTCTGTAACTTAAAGTTCATTATTTAAAGCATAGAGACATGTGGGCAGAATTTGGAAAATCTGAAAGGATTCACTCAGCTTTGTGCAGGCAACTTCTGCAGCAGATGCATAGAACTATTTCAATTTTTTTAGAGATTTTTCTGATGAATGGATTGTAACAGAAGTTCCATGATGTTCCGATCTACCTCCTTCAGGCAGAGCCATTTAATTGTTCTTCATTGCATCACCCAGCAAGATTCAACCAAACTCAGCACACAGACAACCTAAAAAGCTAGCCATGACCTCTGACAGCAACCAATCAGGATACTCTTCCTGTGCCCCAGGAAGTTCAAAGCCAGAGAGGG
>JANHFL010006688.1:210535-227546 GCA_032468155.1 Oxyrhabdium leporinum | reverse complement strand
CGTCATCTACAAACAACAAAAAATGGTGAACTGGAGCAGGTCAACAGCGATTCTACTGAGAGCCTCAGGGGATCAACAGCCAGCTTGAATTTGGATACAAATCCACTCGGCAATGGAGGTAGTTAAATTTTGTGTACCAGTGTGGGATTGTGATGATTATGTAAGAAACATATTCTGTGGATGAAATTATTTATATTTTGCATTTCTTCAGTTGATCCAAAACAAACTTGTCTTATAAAATCAGCTTGCCACTTTTTCAAAGAATCTTGGGCGCCATCTTCTTAGGAGGACTATATGCTTATGGTAATTTATAAAGCTTGTTGATTCACGAGTTGGGGAGGTATTACAGGGTTGCAAGAACACCAGTCAGTAGTGAAGTAATAATACAGCTTGTTCATTCATTCATTCATTCATTCATTCATTCATTCATTCATTCATTCATTCATTCATTCATTCTGGAACATTCATCTGGAACATTTATATGATCACCCAACTCAAACAACAAAATTCTAGGTCACAAAATCATTTAGCAAAAACATAAAAGGAAATGAATACCTATCACTACAGCAGGCTGAAACAATTAAATGGCAATCGGGACTAAAACATGTAATAACTTACCAATTGGGAATTCTGCTCATCCTGATCTAAAATCTAGAAAAAGACCCGGATCTTAACTGCCTTTCTAAAGACCTGCAGGATTAGGACCCAATCCTACATCAAGAGGGACACTATTCAAAAAGAAGGCACTACCGCCCCCCTGAAAAACTACAGAGCTTATTTCTTCCTTAGCTAAATGTAAATTCTGTTTTCCATATTTTTGGTATATATCACTATGGTGCAAAAAAGTTTTCTAGGGTGCTTATGTAGAGTGCCAGTAATGGATTTATTCCAATTGTTTGTCGCTCTTTGCAAATTGAGAATGCACCCTGTAGAGACATGCTGCAGTGAAAAAGAGTGTTGATAGGCAAGCAAGGTGCCCTTTAGGAAAAGAATTATCCAGCCTTATTTTTTTAATTGACGAATTTATAAGAAGCTTCTGAAGACTCACTAGCATACATGGTAACATAACCTGAAAGTCATAAAAGAAAAATACATTTTTCCTAACTTAGTAATTGCCTAATTAGGTGATAGAGCAAACTACAGAATTGTCTGTCACCATTAGAAATAAAAAAATATTCATTCATTTATCATATTTATCCAGCTGCCCACCTCATAATCAAGTGACTGTTGATATAATTGTAATTAGCCTTTTCCCCACAGTTTTCCCAAATAGATAGGACAGCTTGCTATATCACTACGTGATTTCCTGCACTGTACTTGCAAATAATGCATAATGCAAAACTAGAAAGAGAAAGCATATTCCTAACCTGTAAATTAAATTTGAGAAGGGGAATGTTCCTTAATTGCAGAAATTTAGGAGGAAAAGCATATATTGTTTTTAAAAATGCCATGCTTCAGCCCACTTTGATTTTTCAATATGTAACACTGAACGGGCATGCTTTTTACCAGGATCTCAAATGACTGATTTTCTGCTTAAATATTTACCCTATTCTAGATTCATTTCTGTAGGGCAGTCAGCAGTGCTCGCCTATATGACAAAATGTCAGTGATCTTCAAAACACTGTGTAGCATTAACTTCTACCTTTGTGTTTCTTTATTATACTTAGTGATTCATTTTCCATATTAGTCATTAACCACTTCCCAAATCTAATCATACAGGGTAAGCTTAACCACCCTCACTAACCAGAAAGGTCTAGATCCAGCCTATGGGTGGCAGAACCTTTATACTACAAAGAGCCCTATCTAAGTCCTTGGCCTCCACAGGCCCCTACATAAATACTTGAACAGCCTATCAACCTAAGCAATCTTGTTCTATGGATCCCATTTCTTCATCCACAAAAACAACCTTGCTAGAAGCATTATATGCCCATGTCATGATAATATGTTCATTACAGATGGAGAAATACTCTTATAGAGCATTGGTATGGTTAATAGTTCTGTCACAAAATGCAATGCTATCTATCTATTTCCCCCAAAGTCAGGGGATAGAGTCAAAGGGTATGCGATATATTTACAAGCTGAGTTGAGGATCAGCAGCAACAACAAGAATTATGAGATCATTTTTGTCTATTTTGCTGAAGTACAAAAAAACTGCTGACAGTATTATGATTTCAAAAATCAAGTGATCCAACTTTGGGAGGAAATGGAATATAGCATAGATAAGTGCTGTATAGATCGGGTGCTACATCTGTATAACGTGACAGAAACAATGGTCCAGTTTGTGACAGATTTTGTCATATGTAAAGTGAATTGAGCCCCGGGTCCATTACTGTTGTCTTCTGATAATCCAGTTGGATTCCCAGAAAAGCTTTGCTGCACCAGGGATCAATGGTGGTGGTTGCTTAATAGCCATTGTTGCCCAGGTCAGTGATATTGATATATGGGATATTTAAAACTTTAAAACTTGATACTAGGCTCATGTTGCAAAATGTCTTTATCTACACTGCCAAGATTTTCTGGCTTATACTTACCTTACTTGCTTATGTATATTTTAGGAGAATTGGGCAAAATGAGTCTTCATTCCTCCATCCATACTGAGAAACCTGCCTTGCCTTCCACTCATTTTTCTGCACGTTTGACTGAAAACACAGCACTGTGCAAATCTGTAGAGCCTCCCCCTCTGCCCCAAAAGAAAACTGTCAGCAGAGCTCTTTCATCACCCGATGGATTTTACTGGGGCTCATCCTCTTCGTCCAAAGCAGCAGTCTACCCAAGCTTCAAGCTGAACTCCAGTCAATCAGAAAGTAATGTCTGTATCCAAGAAAAATCTCTCTTTTGCTCTAACTTGGGAATGAACCATCATACAATTTCCTCCTCTGAGTCTCTGGGAAAGAACTTCATAGGGTCCACCACTACTCCATTCCCAAGTTCTGCTAAGAACAGCAGCCTTTGTGGCTTTCAGGAGAGAAACCTTCCATCTCCTTCTTCCTTGCAGCACAGTATATCCACCCAGGTCTCCTCAGGTTCTGGCCTTCAGCTCCATAACCTCTTCAGCAACATCAACAGCAAAGAAGGAATTTATACCAAGTTAGGAGGACTCTATGCAGAATCCTTGCGCCGCCTGGTCTCCAAATGTGAAGAGTATTTTATGCATGATCAAAAAAGTGAACTACGTTTTAGTGAGAACTACTGGCCTTTCTTCAAACTTACATGCAACAAACCATGCTGTAATGCGGGAGATGCGGTATATTTCTGTGCAACGTGTGCCAAGGATCCTTCTAGCACTTATGCAGTGAAAGTAAGTAGTTGAAGAAAATCATTTTGTAATGTAGGGGTAGGAAACATTTCTCATGCCTTATACCCCCCTCCAGGAAATGTATCAAACCAAGAGTTCATTCAGCTAAAGCCAGAGCCAAGAAGGAGCAAGTGCTCCCATCCTGCAAAGTCCTCTTTGTGACACTAGAGGAGACTAGAGGAGGAGACAACTCTCCAGAAGCAATGCAAAGGTCCAGAGGGCAGGTGCCAGAGAGCAGGTAAACCTAGAAGTAAGGAGAAATTTCCTAACAGTGAGAAGAACTAACCAGCGGAATGGCTTGCCTTCAGAAGTTGTGGGTGCTCCATCACTAGGGGCTTTTAAGAAGAGATTAGACAGCCGTTTGTCCAGAATGATATAGGGTCTCCTGCTTCAGCAGGGGTTGGATGAAAAGACCTCCAAGGTCTCTTCCAATTCTGTTATCTTGAGGTCTGCATGATGATTAAAAAAAAGTTCCATATGATTACCTAGGTGGAAATTCTTGTCAATTGCAGCGGCTTTTAGCTGGTCTCTTGCTGCTAGGAAAAGACATCTGTCATTGGTCTGGAGAACTTTTACTAGCTCTTAAATATATCTCCTAAAGTCATTGTTGAGTGGCTTTTCTTGAGGTGAAATATAGGCAGATCATGAGATCTTGAGAATATCATCGGTTTCTTTTGCTTTGCCTTGCTTTGCCTGTGTAATTAGTCAAAGAAGTTTCACTAGCCTGATTTAAATGCTCAAATTAGTTGGTCTCATTCAAAATTCCTGAAATAAATGGCCTGAAAAAAAATCTCCAGGTTTCTGGAATATAGGGCCAAACAAATATACCATCAACTTTTTTTATTTTTCTATTCTGATCAAAATACTTTGGGCTTCTGTTTGAGGTCTTTTTGGAGATTTTACCTGGATTAGACCATTCCTTTCAAATGGCAAAATCCAGGAGTAAATAGCAGCTACATAGCAGGATCAAGCCCATTGAGAAATCAATGTAGATTTAAAAGGTGAACTTTAAAAAAAACAGAAGTAAAGGGAATAATTAATTCCAAAATGCCAAGTCAGAACAAATAGAAATTTGGAAAAAAAAATATCTCTCAGTCATTGTCATCAAAAAGGAGAATTTCTGGGTCTCTGCCAATGTGCTTGGCACTAACGTTCTCCTTCTTTCAACAGGAAAGTGAAGTGTCTGGAGTCAGGCCAGGAGGGTGTGTAGCTGGGATTGTTGTCCTGGCACCTTTTTAGTGCCAGGAGAGCAGAACAATCAGGAAGCGAGTCTTGCCCATTCTAAAATCATTTGAGCACGAACTGGTGCCAAGAACTTCATGAGGCCCTGAATTCCTGTGATTCATGAGAAACGTCCATGGGTGCAAATGAGTCATCCTTTCTAAGACATTTGGCCATGTAGAGCAGGACTTCCAGAATCTTCCTGTGCTCAAACCCACCAGAAAGCCTGGGGCTTCCCTGGCAGTTGCCACCTTTGTTCTGGCTTTTGGTTTTTAAAGGGTGCCCTGGTACCCAAAAAGTTGGGGGCCGCTGCTGTAAAGAACAGGGTGCCCTGGCATAATTGCACACCCTTGAACTTAAGAAAAAAAAAGATATTTTCAAATTATTTCACTCACATAATTTTGATTGTCGCTTCCTGATCTTAGTTCAAGATATGATTACATCTTTTCAATCCAAAGAGGCTGGAGATGGTTTTAGTCACGTTATAAAGGAGTCAAGGCCCTGCATTACTTTAGTTCCGCTGATCTTCAGTTCGCCTTTTGTGGATTGTGGCCTTAATTTTCCATGCTGTGCACGAATTGTTGTCTGCATGGATGCCAGTTTCACAAAAGGAAAGGGCTTGCTCTCCTGTCAGTCAAGCAATCAAATGGCGTGTATTCACAATGGGTGTTTAAAATAGAGTGTGCGATTGCTAGGAAAGGAAATAAGCCTTTTTTGTGTGGTCATTGCAGACCACATGTGTGTATGCCTATGTTACAGAATGTGTCTTTATTGTCTCTGGCCAGCACTGTAGCATCATAAGGCCAAGCCAGGAAAACTAAGAACTAAGTGAGGCTGCTGTGTGGGAAAATTTAGTTAAGCACTTTGGGACAATCCTTTCATTTTTCACTGCTTAAATATTTGATTGATTGACATAGTTCAGGACTTAGTCACTGAGCTAAATAATTTTCCCATGTGACTTTCTTATGTTGCAAAAAAGAAGTCACAATTCATAAAAGAGGAAAACTACAACATCACCATTGCTCGAAGTCACCCTCAATTTTACCAGCAGTTTCAGGCCTGTTTTGAGCTAAAATGTGGATCTTGTTATGAAATAGCAGATCATCTTGATTTATTTAAATTAGTCATTATGTTGAATATCAAAAATGTGAAGCATTTCACATAATATCCAAACTCCTCTTTTTTTCTTTCTGCCATTTGCAAGAGGTGGATGGGATAGCCTTGCATAATATGGGGCTTTTGGCACACAATACAAGGAGAACCACAATCTTCATCTGTATCTTTTTAATCCAAGTTAATAATGAGACAGGTTCTTTGGGTAAATTGTAACCCAGGAAGAGATATAAAAGAATCCTCCTTTTTAAAACACTGTTGGGAGAACTTGTAGTATAAGTAGTATAATAGATTATTCATATTAAACTTTATTTTTTGTGGATGCTCCTAAAATTTTAGATCCTGAAGTGTGTGTGTCTACTTGAAACAAAACAATAAAACAATTTATATTTGAAGAAAAAGATAAAAAACCAACAGCAGTGAAAATCATCCTTTTGCTCATGTGAGTCCAATAGAAATGGAGTAATTAATATGGTAATAATTTAAGGAATATCAATTGTAGTTGTAGTAATAACAACAACAATATAAGTGTAAATGTGTATTACACTTTTTTCCCTATTCAGTTGTGTCAGATTCTTGGAAACTGACTAAACACGTTCCTGCAGTTTTCTTGGCAAGGTTTTTCAGAAGTGGTCTGTCATTGCCTGCTTCCTAGGGATGAGAAAATGTGATTGGCTCAAGGTCACGAGGTGGCCTTGAACCCAAGACAGGACTAGAACTCAGTCTCCCAGTTTTTAGCCGAATGCCATCATCATTACAGAAAACTGTTCTTTACAGCAGCGACCCCCAACCTTTTGGGTACCAAGGACCGGTTCTATGGAGAGAGATTTTTCCGCAGATCGGAGGGAGCGTGGTTTTGGGTGCAGCCTGCATCCCACAGATGGGGCTTTGCTTTTTTGTGTGGCCCAGTTACTGGCATTCTGCGGCCCAGTGCTGGTCCACAGACCGGGTTTTTGGAGACCCCTGCTTTACATAGTATTATAAAGGAAAAAAAATAGTCTAGAGACAGGTTGTCTCCATTTAGATTAGATTTACAGAAAGGGAATGGGGATGAGAAAAACCTAAGAGAGTAAGCCAGTATCAATGGGTTTACATCTAAATTACTCAGTAGAGGGCAAGTAATGTGAAAACTAGGAGGGTTCCTTCAGTTCTGATCCTTCCTCACCTTCTGCTCAATTGTAACTCACTATCATTGATATTTAGCAGTAATTGGCAGCTCATGCTGTAAAGGTATTTGGAGTTCAGTTTATATCAGACCCAGTAACCCTGATACAAAAGCTAAACGCTATCTGGGAACCATAGGCTAAAATATCTGAAATTGCTTTTTGGTTCAAAACTTGTCTAGAATCTCTTTCATGACTCAACTGTTTGGATATCTGTTTGCTTGCTAATTGCTTTAGGGAATATCTTGGGCTCTGTATCTACTTCTTTGTTTCCTAATCAGTTTCCAGATGTTAGTGACATTTTCAATCTTTCTTTGTACTTTTTCCTCATAGATATGTACATACCAAGACATTACAGCTGCAGCATCCTCTATTAGCCCTTCTGTTCCCGTTCACTTCAATATCCAGCAGGATTGTGGGCATTTTGTAGCCACCGTGCCCTCCAGCATGGTGAAAAATGCTTCCATGGACAGCCAGTGTCCTTCCCACGCTGCCACTGAACAAGAGTGTGTGGTTGTCATTACCCGTGAAGTGCCACATCAAACTGCTGCTGACTTTGTGGGAGTTGCTGAAACTTTCCATAAAGATGAGCCGGACCAGTATGAGAGGAGAGTGTGTTTCCTGCTGCTACAGCTTTGCAATGGGTTGGAACATCTTAAGGAGCACAATGTCATTCACAGAGATCTCTGCCTGGAAAACTTGCTGCTGGTGCGCTGCAAACCTTTCATAGGCTGCAGCAGGACCAAACATGACAAGCATCTGCCAAGGCTCCTCATCACCAATTTTTTAAAAGCCATGCAAAAACCAGGCACCGGTGAATCCAAACCAAAGAAGAACCAGGCCCGGTTAGCTCCAGAGATTGTATCTGCCTCTCAGTTCAAAAAGTTTGACGAATTCCAAACCGGCATTCTCATCTATGAGCTTCTGCACCAGCCTAACCCATTTGAAGTTCAGACCCGTCTCAGAGAACAAGGATACAACCAGGGTGACCTCCCTGCCCTTCCCAACATTTCCATTTATTCCAGTGGGCTCCAGAAACTTGCACATTTGCTCCTGGAAGCAGACCCAATCAGACGTATCCACGTCACAGAAGCAAAGCGGATTCTTCAGTGTCTGCTTTGGGGTCCTAGGAAGGACATAGCGGATCAGCCACTAAAGCACAAGGAAGCCCTTCATGGAGCTCTTCAGAACTGGATTGACATGAAACGGGCTTTGTTAATGATGAAGTTTGCCGAGAGGGCAGTGGATGCAGAGCATAATGTTCAGCTGGAGGACTGGCTTTGTTGCCAGTATCTGGTCTCTGCAGACCCCTCCTCTCTCTTTAAGTCTCTGAAACTTCTTCATCTCCTCTGATGAAGTATTTTCAAAGCTGACATTGGTTCTGGCAGAATCTGCATAAGAGTGCACTTAGTTTGCTCTGTTGAAAGTTGGGTGCACACACTACATTTTTCCTTTGTGTAACATTAACTGACCAATTTAAAAAAAAAGATAATGCATTTTATGCAGTCATTGTGAATGTTATAAAAATGTCAACAGTGTTATCTAGATTCCACCTCTAAGGAACTCTTGAAAGTCCCGTTTAAGTGGTGTGTTTTTTTTTCAATTTGAAGGAGTTTGTTCTTGTAAGATGTTTTGTTGTTATTTTCATATGAAATAGATTTAAGTTAAAACAACATCGGCATTGTTTTATTCTTGTGGGTTAAAGAAAAAAAAATTCACAGAGAACTGTGCAGCCAGGTCCCAACAACGTTGCCTTGAAACTGCATCTTACTAAACCACTGAAACCAGTCCTTTCAGTCTTGTTCCAATTCCATCTTGGCTGTTTGGGTTGAGATGTGTTTTTTGTGCAGTATTTCTCAAGCTGATGCTAGCTGGGGAACTCTGGGAGTTGAAGTCCATATGTTTTAAAGTTGCTAAGGGTTGAGAAAAACTGGCTTAGAGAATACAGGGCAGGGGAATGATGGGATCTCTCAGAGGAGAGAAAAACGGAAAGTTAAACAATAGGAAAATCTCTTTGGGTTACGCTTCAGAACCATATTCAGCAGTATTTCAGGCTCTTGTTCAAAAGCAGCCCATGTACACTGAAGTACAAGATCCCAATGCAAGGTGACGCTATAATGGAATTCCTGGGGGGACAATCTCCTGACACCATCATTAGCTCCTGTTTAGACAGGAGTGGAATTATTGTAAAATGGTGCCTCTGATCCCAATACCTGCAAGCAGAAGAACATTCTGGCAACACAGTACCTTCCCCACAGGTCTGGTTTTATATTCTTCATTACTCCGTGTGTATTTCTTTGGGATTGTTCTCTTCTTGTTAAACAAGATTCCCTTCCTGTCTTTTTCTCGAACATGCAAATAATCTCTGGGCATGGCAATATTTCCCCGTCTGACTGAGTTTCTTTTACTGTGATTCTGAACACAGTAATCATTGCAAAGGCAGAAGAAACCTAATCTGCCTGATTCCCCAACTTCCTTTGAACCAACTCCTTCATTTATGCCTCATTTGAAACCACATGTGATTATGTTGGGCTTGCTTAGCAATTTAGAGTTTATATATAGATTATCTATTTCTAAATTTCTTGAATTGAGATCCTATAAGTTTCAAAGTATAAGGTAGAGAGGGACCATCCAAAGCCTAATGCTGCACATAGCTGCTCAAGCCCAAGTTTCAAAACCCCTATGGTCTTCTCATCAGCTTCTAGCTACAAATGCTTATGATGCATTGCAGTTTTCCCATATAAATTGTGATGTATTCTCCAGAATCGACAGGATAATAAACTGCCTCTATAAATCACCTCTTTTTGTGTTCATATTCATAATGTAGCTCGATCGATTTCCTGTCATGGAACACAAATTGTGGCCCTCACTGCCATCAGCCAGTGATACATAGAGCTTCTAGTCACCAAATATGCTCTCCCCTGGTATATAGGGTGAGTGAAACACCCTCTGAAAAGTTTAACATCTAGCAGGCTTCTCATGTGCAGTATACAGAAAGTGGAATTCATAAGAGATTTTGCAGTTATTGAGACTATTCTCTGTAACAGAAAATGCAGATATTAATTATGCAACTATATGAATACAACCTTGCTGAGTTTCTATCTAGAGTGAATGCTTATGATCTGATACGTAACATCTCTACAATATCCGCACTGAGATCTTTGAGGAAGCATTGAAGCCCCAGCAGCCATATTGTTTACAGAGGGCACTGAGGAACAATGTAAGATTTATATCACCAGCTTTGTAATGTAAAGAACAGCAGCATCTGGTTTCTTAGTCATACTATGATTGGTTTGGATTTCTTCCCATTTTCCTTTACTGATCTCATATAACTCAACACTGGAAGGGATTGAAAAGAAAAGCCATGTTGTAAAGGTTATAAAAGAGACTTATTACAACTCTTATTCCATACGTTTTCTCTCGGGGGCCAAAATTAGAGAGACCAAGTGGCACCAGACAGGGCCTTGAGGGTATTTCTTGTTGACCCCATGCATGTTTAAAACTAATACTGTCATTATAACACATTGCCTCTCTTCTACTTTTATTTTAATGAATAAAAAGTTTTAATAAGGATAACATTGAGAATCGGAATAAGTTATCCTGTAAATGACAAAACCCAAAATAATAATTTTCTTTCTTGTCCTGTTCATCATCTTTAAATAGTGCAGAAGTAATATTAGAAGGTACAGGAACAACACATTAATTATGATGACAGAGGGTGAAATCCATACCTAAACCAAAGAGCTTTTTCATCTGACACTTTGTTTTCAAGACAATGGATATTTTGATATCTTCAAAGTGTTTACAGGTAATGGGACAATTGTTATTTATTTTAATTTTATGCATTTGCATTTATTATTTTTACAAATAACTCAAGGTGGCAAATATACCCAACCTACCTTCCTCATCCTATTTTCCCCTCAACAACAACCCTGTGAGGTGAGTTGGGCTGCGAGAGGGTGACTGGCCCAAAGTCACTTAGCTGGCTTTCATGACTAAGGTGGAACTAGAACTCATGATTTCCCACTTTCTAGCGTGTCACATTAACTACTAGAGCAAATTGGCTCTCTTGTTTTTCTGTTGCTAAGTTCTGTTCTCTCTGTTTTTTCTGTCTTTCTGTTGCTAAGCCGGGTGTTTGTTAAGTGTGTTGCGCCTGATTTCACACCTTTTTTTGCCACGGTTGTTAATGAATCCTTGCCATTGTTAAGTGAATCACCCAGTTGTTAAATGAATCTGGCTTCCCCAACTGACTTTTCTGGTCAGAAGCTGGCCTGGAGGTTCACAAATGGCAATCACATGACCCCAGGATGCTGCAGCCAATTGTAAATACATGCCAGTTGCCAAGTATCTGAATTTAGATCATGTGATCATAGAGCTACCGCAACCACTTGGATAAGTGTGAGGAACAGCTGTAAGTCACTTTTTTCAGTGCTCTTGTAACTTCAAACAGTTGTAAACAGATGGTTGTAAGTTGAGGACTAAGTGTATTGTCTACCTTTTATCCTTTATTAGTTTCTCCTGATACTGGGAAACAAGGAGAGAAGAAGGGGAAAAAAGTTCGCATCCAGATGCTCTTAAACACACAGGAGAAGCACCAAGATAGTGGTGCATTTATTTTTAAGGAGGTCTGTCTGGGTGGATATAAAAAGCCAATCAAGGAAAGACTGTATCAGTCCTGACTTGACACAGCTCCTGATCGGCAGTTGTCACCATTGGCGAGAGAGTTATGGAGGTTTCCCCTAACTTTCGAAGAACCAGTCCTTTGGTTTTTATTTTTGAACACAGCCTGTTATAACCTCTTTTTCTCCCATTAGCTACTGCTGCCAATGCTCAGAAACTGATATCCACCAAGATGCCACAACTCCTCTTAACTGTCTACAGTACACACCATCAGAGAATAAGCAACACACAGGTTTAAATCTGGCTACATCTCTCTTATTTTATTTATTTTAACACATTCATGTTCCACTCAACCCCAGTGATTCTAGGTGGCTTTTACACTTTCAACAGGAGTAAAATTCAACTTCTAAAATCATAAGCCCAGCCAACCATAAAAAATTTAAACATCCTATACATATTTACAACAAGGTGGGGAAGTCGGCTCCCAAAACTCTGGGTGGCTTACAGTTAAAATTATTGGTGCTATTAAATTAATGAATGTACTTGAAATATTTAATTTACTTAAAATAACCAAGGCATTTAGATCAGTGTACTTTGGAACTGCAACTCCCCTTTCCTTGAATGTCCCTTCTTTATATTCTTGTCCTATGAATTTTAATCCTTAAACTTCTAACATTTGTTCTATACTCAAAAATCAAGATCTGCAGGATTATTGTGCCAGAAACCACAATAAAAATATCTCACTGAAAGATTTCAATGTTGTGCTTCAGCAGTAGATGGTGAGAACTGATGTGCAAAAATATTTTGTTAGGAATTCTCTCAGCAGTGTAGGACTTGGGTCATAAGGAGAAGAGGATATTGTTCCTGAAGAAAATATTTGAATAAGATCCAACAAGCAAGTATTGTGTTTGCTTAGATACTTGGGCAAAGATCAAACACTTGCATAACAAGATGACCCATGGCCTTCTGAAAGCAAAAGAGAACAGAGATAGATGGAACTGGAGTACAAAAATAGCCTTCCTTGATACTGGTGTTTGTTTGATACAAATCATGTCAGGTAGTTGTGTCACAATATTGTTATTTGCAGCACATCTGAGCTGCTTGATTGTTGTTACGTATGCCATTATGGGGATATATAGGGTAGAGAAATTGCTTCTTCTTGGGAACTCTGATCAATAGTTTGTGGAGTCCATATCTCTCTCTCTCTCTCTCTCTCTCTCTCTCTCTCTCTCTCTCTCTCTCTCTCTCTCTCATCTATCTAATATATATGGCTGCTCACACAGGTGACTTGCGGCATTAAAATATAATGTAAGAAGCCACCCACCCACCTTTCTTATTTCATTTATATGGCCACCTATCTCAAATTCATGACTCTGGGTAGTTAACAACATAGTTGTCCTCCTTTTGTGAATGACTTGTTTAGCAACCTTTCACAGTTACAACAGTGATGGGAAAAAATACCTTTGCAACCAATCATTGCATTTACAAACTTTGCAGGTCTATAATGCAAAAAAAAAAAGCTAAAGTCAGATTGTAAAATCTTGATGTTTCAATTGCTGCAAGGGTAGAAGAAAACTTGCTTATGATGCAACCTTAATCAGCTGTGAATTAGTGCATACAGGAAGAATCCCTGCAGAAACACTTACAATGTTTTAGAATAAATTATAACCTTGGATATTACTGCCACCTCGTGATTTGTAAAATAAAGTGCAATTTGCTGTTTGCCTGTTTTTAAGGACAGTATGCTATAGTATAGAACATAGGGGATAAAGCTAATTCTCTCCTGCTTAATGCTGGTAATCATGAGTTTTCAAAATGTATGAATTGTTAGGTATGACACTAATTTAGTATGACACTAAATATTCATATTCCAACATGACAGCAGTTTTGGGTGCTTCCCTGCTAAGCCAATGGGAGGCAGGAAGCATCTGTTTCCTGTAACTTCTGCCTTGGAGAGAAATCCAGTTGGGCTACTTTGCAATGTCCAAATCAGCTCATACACTCACAAATATATAAGCACCAGCAGCTTTTATTTTAAAAAAGAAAAGAGGCATGCCCTCTGCATGAGAGTAGGAGGACAGTGAATAACTAAATCACATTTAGGTTTCATTTAAAACTAAACTTTTAACATTAGAATTTTTCATGTCTGTATAGAGCCAATTATGACTTCTTCTCTGCTTTGGAACAGTGGAAAAAACAAAAGGTTGTGTTTCTAACTGTAGGGACTGTATATAAGTAGGATCAATGCTTTTCTTTTACCAACAGTACCAACAAAAAGATATGCCCTGAGAGAAAGAAAATGTAGAGGAGGAAGACAGCCACCAAAGCATCCTTATTTCAACAGAAATCATATAACGCATGCCGTGGTTAGCTCAAGATGTAATACAGCATCTCTACAGTTGGAGATTTGCAAGTTAGCCAAAAAGTGATGGAAATATTAATCAGCTTCAAGCATGAGGCCCAACATAGAAACCCAAAGACCTGGACAGAGTGAAGGCCACGGCACCAGGTTAAGAAGTCAAAGAAGTTCAGCAGAAGATATTAATTATTCCAATGAATTGCAGTCTGTTTTCTAAGCCACTGAGCCCAACTTTTGTTCCATATCTAAGTAACAATAGCAATTCTAAGTTGTTTCTAGGGTCCAAACGTGTCTATCCATAAGTATCAACATCCTGGATAGGACCAACACAGCCACAAATGAGCTGCAAGGAAGAAAGACTCATTGAGTATCCAATGAGAATAACAATTCAACTACAGGAACAAGTTTATTCCTGCCTAAAACCAGCTGAAAGAACAGAGGTCCTCCAGGCAGCATAAGAAAGGTAAGGTACAATACGGTAATGCCTGGAATAAGATCATCCAAGGAAACTGTCGGTTTAGTTCATGAATTGAACTAGACATAGCAACAGGTCGGGGACTGTTTGGATAGACATGGTTACAGGTCAGCCAATGGGGACTGTTTGGATTAGACATGATAACAGGTCAGCCAACTGGTTGGAAACTGAAACATAGTATTTGTTTGTATGGGGCCATAAGAGACAGTTTTGGAGTCTGGGCGTGGCTTTGACTTGCTGAACTCTATATAAAGAGTTGGTTTGGCCTCTGTGGCCTAGGCCTCTGTATCTCTACTCCGTAATTACTTGCTTCTGTGAATATTGCTTCAGTGTTCCTGATTTTGTATGCTGACTTCTGCTGTATGGTATTGTATATAAAGTTTTTCTTATGTGGATGAACCATGCAGGATTATTTACTTGTGTGCTGGTCGGATGTGCTGCAAATACTCTTGACAGAAACCCCTCTTTTGGATGGTTTATTTTTGCATTTTTGTGTCATGGATATCCAAACCCAGTGAGGTAACTTTCTAAGTCTTCAGTATGAGGGTAAAAAAGGGTGATAGAAAGCCCAAAACAGAGTAGAGGTGCAGTACTATGACAGATTTACTTTCTAGTCATTTAGAAGCAACCCTGTTTTAAATATGCTGTCTTCTGTCATTCATTATATCTATCTGAGAAAAAAATCTAAAGTGGCTGTGCTTGGTAAATTCTGCCAGAGTGACTTCCTGCTTGAAGCAAAAATGAAATGAAATTAGACATGATGTCAAATGTGCTGCTGGGAATCATGGGTTTTTTTTAAAAAAAATGGATTCTGATCTGAATTATAATAAAATGATGCCTCTAATAGAAATGTCTTGATTTTAATGTATCTCCACACTCATCTGCTATTACTGTTATTGTGTGGTGGGCTGCAGTAGGCAAGAACAGACTAACATAGATACAACAGCACTTCTTGACTCAACTGGAACTGTGGAACAAGAGGCAAATCCCTGTAATTTATACTCTATGCCCACCTCAACCAATCATAATACTTGAAAGAGCCCGCCCAAATGTGAATGTTCTAAGTTTCCCTCCAAAACAGTTGAAGTTAACAGGGTCACCTAAAGGTTAGTTTCACTTTAGCAGGGCTTAACACAACTATATATATTCAGTACATAACAACTGTTGTTAATTTCAAGTGAGCTAGTTAATGCCATGACTATTGTCATATCTATTTTGGTCCTGTGTATGCAAACCGAAATGCATCACAAAGAAACAAAGATCCAAACAAAATTGTAACAAAAAACTAACACAAATGCCTATAGTCACTTATGGAGTTGGGTAGACAGCATACAACAGAAACAAGGAAACCTTCCTTTATCCCGTGTTTTTATTTAATATGAGGATTGGTAGTGTTGTTTAAAATGCAATCATCACTTTGTCACCTACAGATGGCAGAATGTAGAAGAGAATAATTCTGAAAAGGCCATTTTTCTTTTTTCCAAAAAGATCTATTTATGGCTTCTTTGGAATGTACCTAAACTATGTATCAGAACTATTTATTTAAGGTTTTGAAAACTGCACATTTGTCAAAAAAAAATGGTTTCAGGGTTGTGCATGTAACTATTTCAAATGATTGTCAAATATTAAAAATAAATAACAATACAAGCAAATGGCTGAAGAATTAAGCTCCTAGTAACAAATGTAAGGATTGACTAATCCTGGGGCAAGTTTTTTTAAAAAAAGAGTTTAGCCTGGTGGCGAAAGATATGCAGGACCAAAAATTGCTTTATTGACAGTGTATTTAAAAATTAGGGTGTCATTCTATACAAGGACTTTGTTGTACATCTATAATGTACTTCTTACATACCCAGCACTTAAAGAAGTGCAGTCTGATTGATTTAAAAAAAACCAGGAATTTGGCTGCACCTTTTCCAAAAAGCTTTCATCCTAGCCCAGGGGTCTGCAAGCTTAAACACTTAGCCATTTGGACCGTTACCCATAGAAAAGAAAACACCGGGAGCCACAAAACCCTTTTGACATCTAAAATGAAGAACACTGCATACAGCATTTTTTACCTTTATGCTATGTATAAAAAAAACTATAGTGTCTTGCATTTATGAAATCAATGAACTGCTACAGAGAAAACATTTTTTTATTCCTGCGTGCAACAAAAACATTTTGAACTCTCTGTCTGTGTGTGTGTGTCTGTCTCTGTCTCTGTGTGTCTGTCTCTGTGTGTGTGTCTCTCGGTCTGTCTCTCTCTGTGTTGTGTGTCTATCTGTATCTCTCTCTGTCTCTGTGTGTGTGTCTGTCTGTGTGTCTCTCACTCTGTCTGTCTGTGTGTGTCCCTGTGTGTGTGTGTGTGTGCGCGCGTCTCTCTGTCTCTGTGTATCTCTCTCTCTCTCTGTATATCTGTCTCTATCTGTGTCACTTCTCTCTCTCTCTCAGAAAGCCAAAGCTGGGCCAACCTCCCCTTGGGGCTCTTCACTACTCCTTCTCTTTCTTCTTGGCAACTTTTCAGAAATCTGGGCTGGCTGAGGAGTGAGCGTGAGCCGCAGCAGAGGCTTCCCAAAGAAATCCTCCTCCTCCTTATGTGACCACCTGGCCAGCAGTGGTGGGGCCAAGAGGGCACCCACGAGTGGGGAGATCCTCAAGTGAGCAGCTGGGCTCAGCCAAAGCACAGCAAAGGCGCATGGGGCGGGCGGGTTGACTGCTCATAGGTGAGTGTCTTTGCCGAGGGCACTCCAGCTTTCTCTGAGCCTGATCCCCGGGGTGGGTGGGTG
>JANHFL010006688.1:182895-210435 GCA_032468155.1 Oxyrhabdium leporinum | reverse complement strand
GGGGGGGGGGGGCCGCCCCCCCCCTTCATCAGGACCAGCCCCCTTTTCTCACTGCGCTGAGCTTCTTTATTCCTCCAGCTGAGCTGTGCCATTGTCAGCATTGATTGAAAAGCATCCTCCAGTTGGCAAAAGTCCCCTGTGCGAGGTTCAAAGCTGCAGCTGGACGCTTCAGGCCTGTCCCCCTTTCCGTCGTCCCATCCTCCCGGATTCCATTCCCACCCTGCCAGCCATGTTAGCGAGGATGACATCGGCCACAGCCGGGTCGGGCCAGTGTCTTGTGGCAGAGAGTGTGTTTCACCGGGTGACCGAGGTGCACCCAGCACCAACAAGGCCGCAAGGCCCAAGCGCCCGCAAGACCCAGCAAGAGATGAGGTGCTGGAGAATTGGCCCCGGCCACTTCTCCACCCTCTGTCATCGCCCTTACCTTCTCAGGCCAGGCGAAGAGTGACTGAGGGGGGAGGGGTCAGCCAGTGGTGGGATCAGCCAGTTCCCCGAACTGCAGAAAAAGTTAACTACCAATTCAGCAGGGAGCCGCAGCAGAGGGGTCACAGAGCCACATGGGGATCCAGAGCCGCGGGTTGCCAACCCCTCTCCTAGCCAGTCTGTGCATCTGAGAAAGTGACCCTGCTATTCATGAAAGTGTGTGCCTTTTAATAAAATGCGTTAGCAGGAAAAGGTAGTGATTATTTTCCACCATAGATTAGCCTGGCTCTCCTCTTACAAAGCCTGGCTGATGCTTCAGAGATTCCACTCCTAGATTGTAAGTGCTACAACTTATGCCACAAACAAATTGAGAGCTTTAGACTAAGTGGCAAAAGCAGACAGGAAAGAAGGATTTCAGTGAAAGTGAAATAATCAGGAGAAAGTTGAAAGCACTCCACTCCTGTTTATGCTTCTCCTAAGTAATTTCTCCCCCTTGACTGCACAGTGGTGACATGCACTCTACACATTGTTGGAAATCTTTGTTGTTTGGAATGTCTCATTTCAGGCTGTGTTCTAGGCATAGAATGAAACCCCATTACATTTGCAGTTTGGTTCATGGTGATTAAAAATAAGCGTATTAGCTGTCCCAAAGATTTTCTATATGGGGTTTCCTGTGCAGTTAGTCTGAAAGCTTCACCTGGTCCAGAATTCTAGTAGTTTGGAGGACAGGTAATAGAAGACAGCGTTGCCATTTTAGAACTGGCATGTTTCCCAAAACCATCTAAAATAGTCATCATAAGTGAACCTAACATTATTCAAGGAACATATATTCCTCTATTTAATCCTGTGCCCAATCAAATAAAGCGAAGAAATCTCGTTATTCCTCCAAGTATTGAATAAGTTTATAATGTCTCAAATGCTGCTCTTTGGGAATAGAGCTTGTCGGCTTTCTGTGCTTATTTTTGGTAAGGATGGATAATGAACTAGTAATAATGAATAACATAAGTACACATACTTTACGGGCAGATTCCTAGAGTTACATAAACTGAAAGAAAAGAAAATACTGTGTAGAATGGCAGCTAAGTGATTGAAATTGGCTTCCCCATTTCGCAGAGACCATGCTAGCTTTGTTGGTGATCTTCCAGCCTTGACTTCACTTAAATAATGCTCATCATACAGCAACGAAATTTTCATTTATGAGATGAGCTAATGGTAGGAGTCATAAGACAACAACAGTGACCAATTCAATTTGCTTATGAAACCTAAGTCTCTGCTCTAGATTTCCTGAATATCAAAAAAAAAAAAAGGAAATGTGATTTGCTTGCCAAAATGGTATTTTCATTTTGCTTTCATGTCAAGAAGTTTGAATTGACAGATTGTGCCTGTCTGCCCTGTGGGGCTCTTTCTGGATACTGTTTACAAGAATCCCTGGAAGCAGATGAGAGCCTCAATACTGAACTGTATTAACTTTCCCATTATGTACGACATATTTAAGAAGAATGAGAGAAACACACATGTTGCTATTTTTCCCATCATAAGCATTTCAGTTAAACAGTATTGTCAATGCAAAAAAACCACAACCCGACAAGGCAGCTGTGATGATAATGAGCATCACTAAGATTTCAGTTGTTGGACTAATAAGAGACAGTTATATACATAATGAGAGCCAATTTGATGTGGTGATTAAGGCTTGAAGTTAGAAACTGGGACACTGTGAGTTCTAGTCCAGTCTTAGGCACAAAGCCAGCAAGGTTACCCTTGGGCCAATAATTTTATCTCAGCCATAGGAAGGAAGCAGTGGCAAGGCTGCTTGCTCAGGCGGTCTCTGAGATCAGACATGACTGAAAGAAAGAAAAGAAATATACCGTACATAATACTATATAGTAACCATCAGGATTTGAAAACTTTGTATTTATTTTTAAACAACTTTTCAAGTTGACATTAAATTGGAATTATTTTTCATTACATTATTTTATGTACTTGTATTGCAGTGATCTTAGATTAAATGCAAATAAAGAGACAACGAACCAGATACCAAACTGTTCCACTGTCCGTATTTACTGAAGTTAAATGCCAATGTAAATCAGAAGATGGATTTCCAAGTGCTATAGCAGCTGGACATAGATCCAAAACCTAAAGCAGCTTCCCCCAATGAAGCAAACTGAAATACTTAAGTTTGTGAACCCACTATGAATCTAAATAAGGGGTTATCCTAAACAAACTCCTATCCATTTGCTGAGAAGATGTGCACACATACCGATTTATATCTTATGTTTCAGAAACCTTACTAGAAGAACAAAGCCACCTCTCTTATTTTTCCAAAAAATGTGAAGCTTTACAATGAAAGTTTTTTTACCCTGAGATATAAAGAAGCAAACCATTCAGTCTTGGTTGAGAAAGTAAGAGTATACCCTGTCTAAGAAAGATAACCCATGTAGGGTCTTTGTGGTGCCTCCCATCCATGAACAGACTACCGCCCACAATTTAAACTCAGTACTAAACCCAACCTAGTAGTAAATTGCTGTCTTTCCACAAAGCAGTCAAAATGGAATTATTTGTATTGCAGGGTGATAGATAACTGTAAAAAATAATTTTATCCACTTTGGAGCAGACATTTATGCTTACTGTAAATACCAGCAGTACTACTTTATTTTAATAATAATTTATTAAATACAGTATGCATTATTATAGTAAGCAATACTTTCTGTATTTATTAATTTAGTAAAGTTATTGTATAAACACATATATAATAAATAAAATAACAATAAATAGTATTACATAATTATATATTTATATACCTTAATTATATATAAATATATAACACAATCGCTTAGAGAGAAAGCACCGTGAAGCGGTATATAAGTCTAAGTGTTACGGCTACTGCTATTACGCGCTGGTTCCCTTTTCATTTTAATTTAATTGCAACGGATTTCGTGCCTAGTTACTGCTCTTTATCGCCCGCTCCTTCCGCGGCTTGCAAAGCGAGCACGCGCCACCAGCGCCTCCTGCTGCTCGGGCGACCGAGTGCAAGGCTGACGAGTGGATTGCCAGCCGCGCTGCCTCGATCCGCTAACTCCGCCTCGTCGCAGGTCGAGTGATGGATGGGTGGAAGGAAAGATGGCGGAGAAGCCGCAGAAGAGGTAAGGCGGCCGGGCGGCCGAGCCTCTGGGCGCGATTAGTCTCTGGATCCTTTCCCCCCACAACCCCCGGAGTTATTTTCTTTAGATGCTCCTTGGGTCCGCTTTTTTCAAGTCTACGTTGTCTGTGAGCGTACAAAAAAGGATGCCCGGTTCTTTGCAATGGACCGTTGTTACTACGAAGCAGCTGCTACTAAGCAGCTGCAATAAGAGTAGCCTCTCAAAGGAAAAGAGGAGATCGGACCTGCCGGTCAACGTCCGTTTTCAACAAGCCCGCAAATAATTGAGCCCAGTCGGAGAGGGCGGTTTAGAGGACGGAAAGCTGGATATTACTACTCCCGATGCCACTCGAGAAAGCCGTACTTACATCAAAGGGGGAAATCCAGCTATTTATACCTTGGTTTTATTTTTCAGTTTCGGATGTCACTGTGTACAGGAGCATTGATGATTGATTTCTGGCAGGTTTCCACAGTTTGCTGAATATCTTGAATGAGGCCTTACATGGATTTAGTTGTTTTATTATTATTATTATTATTATTATTATTATTATTATTATTATTATTATTATTATTATTATTATTATTATTATTATTTACGTTTCACTGAGGTCCTTCATATTAGAAGAAGCCAAACCACCTTGTGGACATTCCTAAATCGTTCAGGGTGGAAAATCCAAAATACTTGACTGTGAAAATGTGTTGTTGTTTTCCTGCTACTTAATATTGTTCAACATTTTTTCTAAGAATTTTAAGTGCTTTGTATTCATCAGCTTAGAAATTATTTAAACAACTATTAGGCTTAAGTGTTAACGTTACAGGTGGCAGGTGGAGGCTGTTGGAGGTGAGCTAAAGCTTCCAATTGATTTTGCAACTGTCAACACTGATAGTGTGAGACTAGGAGCTGTTTTGTCAATAACGATATATTTCCATGTCTTCGTAGATCTCTGGTTCAGTGTTTCGACTAGAACTGCAGTTAAGACAGTATTGTGGTTTCTCAAAAGTGACATAATGATGTTTTATTACTGACAAAACAGCTTTCTGCCTTCAAACTGTCTAATTAAACTTAAACTGTCATTACAGGCAGTTATTGGTTAGTAGCTGTGATACAAAATCTCAGGTTACAGAATTTTTCCATTTGGGGTCTTTTAAACTTTTACTGAACGCTACTGTGGCTCCTGATTGAGTCTTCTCATCCCTTTTGCTTAGTACACTTTTCCCCCCCAGGTATAGCCAGAGAGCTTTCTTTCTCTCTTTTTTAAAATGCATTTCCAAGGATCTGAGACTATCTGACAGTGATGAGCAAATGCATGAGAAAAATGCCAATCACTGCTACTGTATATGTCTTTTCTAGCGTGAAGATTGCGCCTGGAGCTGTTGTTTGTGTGGAGAGCGAAATCAAAGGAGATGTGACTATTGGTAAGAGAAAATAATTTTATAGAACGATACAGTTGGGTTAGCCCAACACACTTAACTTGATTATTGAATTAACTTAGGTATCACAATACCATTGAATTATTAACAAATTGTCTATAGTTATATAGTGGGCTAAGCCACAAAAACTAACCAAAATTAAAACCAGCAAAGCTTAGAAAGTTAGTTAGTACTCATTTTAGGTATGTAAATAGCTAGTGGTGCTCTAATAATACTTCAGTCAATTGTTCAAGAATCTGGATGATCCCTTGTTATTTTAGTGACAGGCGATGCTTGTATCTGTGCTTTTCCCCATCTTTGCTTCGTGCTGCTCCTATAATCCTAGTTCTTAACCCTGTTTATCATTCACGTTGCCCTTTCAACAAATGGAGAGAACTGTCTAAAGGCATTTTTGGTTCAAATGTAGGACAATAAAAATGTTAATAAAATAAGTTGCAACAAACGATTGTATGATAATGATTGTGATTCTTTTAATGTGTAAATATTACATCCATTTAAAATGGATGAAGAGGGCTGGCAGCAGTCCTGCGTTGATTGAAGCAAACTGGTATTTTCAGATAAATTTGTGCTCAGGATAATACATTTCCTTGAAATATTTTGATGATATATAAGCATTATAGCAATAAGTATTTTTTTATAGGACCTAGGACAGTGGTTCACCCCAAAGCCCGAATCATTGCAGAAGCTGGACCAATTGTGATTGGGGAAGGTAATCTCATAGAAGAACAGGCAATTATAATTAATGGGTTAGTATAATTTAATCAACTTTCTTAAGATACTTATTCATTCGTTCCACTTGCATGGCCACTCAACCTATAGCAATTCTGGGCAGTATACAAACAAAAACAATCATAAAAGAATTAAAAGTAGAACAAATTGGCAGTAGAGATACAAATCAGTATAGCACCACATTTCCTAGGGCTCACCAAATGCTCGAGTATTGCCAAGTCTTAAGAATTTTATGAAACTTCAGTTGGGTCGGGGCTATCTGGCTCTTGAGAAGCAGTCTGTTCCACAGGGTTGGCATGGCGACATAGAAAGTATACTGCCTTAGTCACAACAGATGGCATTGCTTGGTAGAAGGGAACAGGAACATGCCATCTCTGTTAGAAGTAATAACCTGTTCCTGTGGCATCATATATTGATTATATTCATTCAGGTAGAAATTAGCAGCATGCAGCCATTGAAATAATTTCATACTACCGGCAGTGTAAATTTTTTATTTTTATTGTGTTCAGTAGATGTTCAGACCTGTGAACTTAACAGAGAAATTGGGAAATATTAATTGTAATAAATACCAATTCAGTGAAATTGTAAATGCTACCTTTAAAAAATATAATGAATTCAGTGAATTTGTAATGCAGAAATTGATTGCTGAAAATTTAATATGCTTTTTCTATTCATTTGATGACCAGCCATTTTTAGTATTGGCATCATGAGTTGCATGCAAAAGGAAAAACATATTTGAAACTATAAGATTTGAAGCTTTCCTGATTAGGATAGTGAACGTTAATTTATTGATGTACTTGTAGTTTAGTTTACTTTATTGTCATTGCACCTCATACAGTGAAATTAAATGCCATCTTCAGTGTACATTATAACTATAAAAATAAAACGGACACAGATCCTTCGCATTCTATACAATTGAATTGAAAACCCCTGATATTGCATTAATATTGCACTATACGGTAGAATTCAATATAGTTATTGCTCTGGGATAGAAGCTGTTTTTCAGCCTATTTGTCCTTATTTTTATTATCCTGTACCGACTGTCAGGTGGTAATAGTTCAAAAAAAGGCTGCCCAGGATGAGATGGATCTTTAAGAATGTTTTGAACTTTCTTAAGGCAGCGGGAGCTATAAAGCTCTTCCAAAGAGTGAAGAGGGCAACCAATGATCCTCTGGGCAATGATGTTAACCCTCTGGAGCGCTGTCCTATCTGCTACTGTGCAAACCATACACAGGTGCAGTAAGTTAAAATACTCTCTATAGTGACCAGAAGTTTTTCATTCAGTTGTTGTTTCCTGAGAAGTCCCAGGTAGTATAATCTCTGCTGGGCCCTTCTGACCAGTGCTGCAGTGTGAACGCCCCAGGTCAGATCCTCTTTTATGATAACACCCAGAAACTTAAAACTGGCCACTTGCTCCACTCAGTCTCCATTGATAAGCAAGCGCTGGATGTCTGATCTATTCCTTCTATAGTCCACTATAAGCTCCTTGATCTTATTGGTGTTAAAGACCAACTTATTGTCTCCACACCACGAAAGCAACCAGTCCACCTCATCTCCTTAGGCGGACTCATCCCCCTTCAGAGATGAGTCTCACCACTGTTGTATCATCTGCAAATTTAATTACTGGCCTGAGTGGGAATGCAGTCATGCACATAAAGAGTATAGAGTAAGGGACTGAACACGCAACCCTGTGGTGTACCATTGTTAAGAATACTCTCCTGTACTCTCCTGTCATCAATTTATATAAAATATGTAAACATTATTCACTCTAGAGAAGCATTTTGAATCTGTCTATTGAATGAGGGTTCATAAAATTGAGGTTTTGTTGTATTTCAGATTTAAATTTTCCTGTAAACCTATTCTTAGTTCAGTTTTCCATAGCATATCTTTGAATCTTTATATTATTATGATTATTTTGTCAAAACATTCTTACAAAATGATCTCTGTATTCTGGAAGAAACTTGATTGACAGTTGGTGAGTCGGTTTGATGTAGAATAACAGCTTAATGAAAAGGTTCAAGTTAGTATTAAACTTTAAAGATAAATCTCTTGGTTTTAAGGGCAGGACATGCCTGTTTTTAAACACAAAAACATTAAAACACCTTTTCCAACTCTACAGCTATCCTGAAAACATTATTCCTAATACAGAGGAAATAGGAACCAAACCAATGGTCATTGGCACTAATAATGTGTTTGAAGTTGGCTGTTGTATCCTTTTGAAGAATAAATTAAAAGATTAGAAATATATGTTTGCATCAGACATTAAGTATCTGTGATGTAGTCTTAGATCCCTAATTTGTGGCTAAAGGGATTGGTTGGGGTGTATGTTGTTTACTGTTAAGGACTTATTAATTGTATCTGATGGCTTTAGTAAAACAGATAAAATATTATTAGTTTGATTGCAATGATTTTCCACACTTTGCTAATTTAGTAGAGAAAAAAAATCTCATTGGTTCATTGCTGCTGAATAAAATTCAGTTTGTTACAACTGTAGTGTCATAACATAGGATGCCTTTTAAGTACCATATTTTTCTCTCTATACGACATACTTTTTTCCCCCAAAAAAGTGGGTGGAAATGTCTGTGCATCTTATAGAGCGAATATTGCGGGGGGAGGAAGCAGCACCGTTCAGCGCCACTGGGGAATGCTGGACTCTTCACTGCCTAGCAGCTGATTGGTGGTTGGATTGGCGGTTGGATCGGCTTCCTGGAATACTGCCAATCAGCTGTTCTGGGCCACTGGCGACAGGCAACAGCGATCCCCACAGCTTAGAACAGCTGATCAGCAGTATTCTAGGGGGCCGATCCAACCACCAGTTAGCTGCTCGGCAGCAAAGGCTCCAGTGTTCCCCGGCAGCAGCTCAGCTCAGTTGACCAGTGGTGGGCGCAACGGAGCGGAGCCCTGACGAGACACATGCTGAAGCTGACCAGGCTGTTTGCTGTTTGCTGCAAGGACCCTAACCAGATGAATACCAAATGGATGCTAGGAGGCAGAGCCAGATTTTTTTTTCTTGTTTTGCTCCCCAAAAGCTAAGTGCGCCTTATGTTCCAGAGCATCTTATAGTGCAAAAAATACAGTATATTGTCTAGGGTCCATGGTAGCTTTTGGTCAAATGAAAAAAAAATAGGGGATGTTATTTCAGCTTTTAAAAAATAACATATTATAATGTTTATTAGAATCTTTTGCTAAAGAGAGAGGTTCACTAGTTTACTGTAATTTCTTTTTAACTTTATTGCATGTGATCTAATTCACTTGTCTGGAATGATAAGGGTCTCATGCTTGTGCAGGGGGTTGGAGTAGAAGACCTCCAAGGTCCCTTCCAACTGTTATTCTATTATTCTGCTGTATCCAAAGCTATAAAGTTAGGATAGTGGTCTCCCAGGATCTTTCCTGAAAGCAGTGGAGCTGTAAAAGATCTCTTGCTGTATCGGGGAGAACTGAGGATATGCGAAACATGCAGACAAATATTCTTAACCATGGCTTGCAGATTCTCAAGCAATGAAAATAGGAGATAACAATGTAATTGAGTCAAAAGGTAAGTATGTGCTGATTATTTTGTACAACTTAAAAATAAGTGAGAAACTTTTTTCAGTCATATGAAATTTAAACATAATTACAAAGGAGTATAAATAATAATACAATATAGCAATATCAGTAAAAACTTAGAAAATATTCTTGCCTCAGTGGTTGAATACAGCCAATCTTCAAAGCCTTTCAAAAAAATATGGCACTCATTTCATTTGCAGGTCTATAAGAATAGCCCTCATAATGCACTTTGTTTTGAGGGTGGGCAATAATTAATCGTGGAGTAGTGCAGCAGAAGAAAAATATAGAAAAATTACCTGCTTTGCACTGGCAATATATTGGGAGATCCAAACTGGGTATACTGTAAAATGATTCCAGGCAGCCCATTTAACAAAAACTACTGCAAATGGTACCATCTTGGCATATTTCCCAGAACAAAGGTAATTATTATTTTATTTAATTTGCTGCCCATCTCACTACTGAAATGAAGGCATGTATGCTTCCTGGAGGCAACTTAATCATCTAATTAGTAGTCTGCCAGGAAATACATATGATTACATAGCGAAGGATGCTCAACCACTTTTGAGAACAACCAAAATTGTTCTCTTTCAGACTGGCAGTGAGATGATTGATAAAGCGGCAAGGAATTACCAATGCAGAGGGTGAGGCACATAATATCTCCACCTCGTTAGGAGGATTTGATGTTAAGTCTGGACCCACAGCCTCTAGCGGAGGGTCACCACATTTCTGGTCAGGCTCGGGGTGGAGATACATAATTAAGTATTATCTGTGTATATTATGCTGCTTGCTATCATGATGTGGAAACTTTGTTCTCCGCAGCTAAACAACACATCAGCTAGCTGCCTGAATTCTAGGAGAGGAAAAGACACTGCCTCTTTGCTCTGGCTGTTGCGTTTCCTTGTGCCATTCTTCCTTAGCACAGTGGCCAATCAATATGTGCCTGCATACAGCAATAGCACTGAGACTTATATACCGCTTCACAGGGCTTTACAGCCCTGTCTAAGCAGTTTACAGAGTCAGCAAATTGCCCCCAACAATTTGGCTCCTTTACCCCATTTAGAAAAACATTGCTTAACAGACTGTAGACTTAAAAGATGTTTCTCTCACGCATACACACACCTCTTTGTTCTGGCTCTTGCATTTCTCTGTCAAGGTCACCTTTCTTACTCTCTACATCTACAGCATTCGTTGGTAAAAATGTGATCCTGACAAGTGGCTGCATTATAGGTGCCTGCTGCAACGTGAACACATACGAAGTCATCCCTGAGAACACTGTCATCTACGGAGCAGACTGTCTTCGTCGAGTGCAAACTGAACGGCCACAGGTGAGTAGGTGACAAGTGTGCAAGGCAGCTTGAGATCTTCAGTCACCAGGTTGCCTGATTTGTGGGGTGCGAGTTTACCAATCCAGTCAGTGAGCAGAGCCCTGAAAAATGTGCACTTTCTGATTTGTATTCCATTAATATCCTGTTGATAAAAGTTTTCCTACTTTAATTTCAGATTTAACCAAATTAAGGGGGGGGTGTCAAAATCTTGGCAATATAAGTAGCATTAGAGAAGATTGTGTCCAGATAGTTTGGTCTGAGGGTCCAGTTGAGATAGGACAGAGGTGCATCTCTCTTTCTTGCCTTTTCCTTTATAGATCACCATGTCTTTTGTGGATGATCAATCTCTATTTCTCCAAGGATAAGGGACACACTGTTCAATAAAAGAGTTTCGTGACTTTTGTTAATGACCTATGATTTCAGATAAACGGGCAAACTGAGGTTAAGTCAGCTTATGTTGTTGGGTTTTTTTTTATAGTGCTACTATTATAACTATCATTTGTAAATTTACATGTAATAGAAAAACAGAAACCTTTAAAATCATGATTCTGGATTCCTAGCTGGTTGAAGAAGGAGCCAGAGTAGCCAGGATCAGATGATGAATGACAACTGACACTCATGTCCATATTCAAACCTAGCTAACTAGCTTTTCAGTCCGGTCTTTCTCAGCGTGAAACAATGGAGAAAGGCTTCAGCATTTCCTCAATTACTGCATAAGGTGTGGAGAACTGAAGTAATTTTGGGAATATTGCTGAAGCTTTTATTGCTTCATGCAAAAAGAATGGTTTAAAATATGTTTGCCTTATATTTGTGAGGAAGACATTTGTGATGTGTCATTTGAGAGAAGGGGAAATTGGGAAACAAATTTTCTTGATAGGAATTACCTTATAACAAGTCAGTCTCTTGATCCATCTAACCTAATGATTTCAACACTGATAGGTGACAGTAATCATACATTTCAGGCAAGAGTTTTCCAGTTAGGAAAACCGAATCTCCAGTGTAACATTGGCCATGAAAGAGGCTATCACATCTTTTACTACTGAGTTAAAGCCTTCCCCTCAAGTCATCAGAGAGCTAGATATATTGCATTTCTGTATCAAAATAAGCAATTGAGTCTTCCTCAAATCTTCTGGATCACAGTTTCTATAGTCTGCGAGCATTGGCCATGCTGATGGGGATATATGGAAGTTGTGGCCCAGTTGCTTCTTTTAAGCAGATGTGTTTAGATTTATGTATATTTTTCTAACATTGTGCTTTTCATTTTAGCCACAAACATTACAGCTCGACTTTCTCATGAAAATCCTCCCAAACTATCATCATCTCAAAAAGATGATGAAAGCAACATCAACACCTGTGAAAAGCTGAAAACCTTCCTGGATCATGGTCGAAATTATATCGAAGATGTACTACTTGCTTTCTGGACTTTATGTTTGCAAGAACTAACATTTTTTTTTGCTTAGTCTGGAAATTTAGTCATGCAATTATGCAGCTTAATTTTATTTATTAAAATAGAAAAAATAAAGTGCGCCATTGTCACACTCCCTTTGATAGTTTATATTTTTAGTGGACTTCTTTATCTCTATTGCCTCTTGTTTTTTTCTTCGTTAATGGTCAGGGAACTGTCAAACTCATCTTTCATACCGATGCTCTTGGATGTCACCTCATTTCCCAGTAAACCTGACTTAGAGCTCTGTTGATTGGACACAGTGGGAATGGTCCAGTTCATTTGGAAGACAGCAAATAGAGTACTGCACAAAAAGAAGAGGTGTTTTTTTTTTAAATTTGACTTGTTAATTTCAATAGATATATTTTAGATTATTGCATATGCTTAGTGCTTTCCTTAAATAATGGAAACTGCACATGTAACTTCAGACAAGGTCAAACAAATATGTAGCTCAGTAACTCATCTGGAGTTGATATCATGAAGGCTTCATGTTGTGGCTTCAATCCAGACTTGTTTTTATACATGCTGCATGTAACAGTGAAAAAAGATTCTGCTGTCAGAAATACAACATGCGGTGCTCTCCTGTGCATAACATTGCAGTCCTACATTCCCTTGGGAATAAGCCTCACCAAACATAGTTGGGACTTCACTTTTGTATAGCCTTCAGAGGTAAAACTTTGTTAATCGTTTTAAGCAACATCATAGTCTTCATAAGCCTCTTGTTACAATTACTGTCCCTGCAACTGTTCATACAGTGTATTAAACCATGAATAATACAGAAAAAATAAGCATTTATAATCAAGATTAAAAAATTGTTAGCATTTCCTCTAAACACACTGTGTTCGCAAACAAAGCTGTCAGTTCACCTTTTGACATGAATGTATGGAGCTACTGGAACTAGATTTTTCCTACAGTATATTCAGTGGTGGAAGAAAGCCCAGGAGATTAGCACTTCTCAAAGATGTTGAATGCCTTGTTTTTGCACTTCCCAATACTTTTCCCAAAAGCTTTTTAAACAGAGTTGTAAACAGTGTTTACATTTTTCAGAGTGTAGCAAAATGCTGTCCTAGCTATTTCTGAAGCTAAAAGTCCCCTTCTGTGATTCATTTTCTTTCGGGAACAACTTGGAAGCATTTCTTAAAGCCAATGTTTTCAACATGCAAAATGCATCTGAAGATTTCTAGTCAAATCACATCTGGATTATGGTCAATTAAAAAGCATAAAAGGTATATCAGAGTCTAAAATTTTCTAAAAGCTAAAAAAAGTATTAAAAGTATACAAAAACGAGTCAAAAAAATAAAAGGAAGGTTTAGGAGCGTTAGATGGATGTAGGGAAGCATCAAAAGTAGTATACGGCACATTAAAAGAGTATACTAGTGTGATGAACTAGGTGCTCATCTAGTCTTAATTTATGACACCAATCATCATCTGATGTATTTTAAATGCTGCTGCACAGAACCTGACAACATATGCTGGGGTAGGATTGGTATCTGAAAGCAGCAGAGGTAATAGATTTGCCCTCTACGCTCTTGGTATTTGTGTAGTAATGGTGAAATGAGGCTAGTACAGTCTAATACAGGCACTGGAGAAGCACATGCTTTGTTGCTTCTGACTTCTGTCCACAGTCACAGGGGCATTGTCTCTCTTCCTGTCTCAGTTTTCAAGGACAGCTGAGGGGAGATGAGGGTATGACATGAGGCCAGAGTAGAGGCCCTCTGGTGTTTAAGTACTTTCGGTTTAGTTAAGTATGTCATAGGGGAGACAAAGTACCTGCTGGATTCACTGGCAATAAAGATGGAGGACCTGACTAGATCCAGTTAGCTCTGGGTACTTGCTATGTGTTCACAAAAGGTGAGAGGCTGAGTCTATAGGAATTGCAAGGTTAAGTTCCAGAGTCCATGGTACTTTTCCAATGAACATTTCTTCACATAACCCTCAATTGCACAATGTTCTTTCTCACTGGCTCACAGCATATCTTGCTAGGGCACCATAGTTACAAGATTCAGTGTAGTTTCCTTGTAGAATCCTCGACTGAACAAGAATATACACAAAAAATACAGGCAAAAAGCAAAACGAACATATCCAGATACCGAAAGACTTTAAACCTGATATTAACATCGGAGACAGAGATGAGCTTGTTATTTTTTAAAATATTTTTAAAAAAAGAAATGGTATTTCAGAAACTAAATAGTTATAGCATGATGATCTCACAAAGGTTTTTTAAAAAAAAAATTTCAACATAGATTTTTGTTAAGCATTGTTAGTAAACAGAAGGGGTGGTTTTGTGGACAAATTGAGATAATTATGGTAGATTGAGAAAAACATATTTGGATAAAAACCCTGAATTTAACAGTTTATCTCAGAAAAGCACCTGATAGTTGGTAATATCATCAAATACCTACAAATTCCAAACAGGAAACACCCTTCTGATAGTCCCACACCATGAAATTCTTAGATGCCTGTCCATGACACTACCGTTTTAGGGACTAATTGAAAGCCGCACCAAGGACCACCAGTCTCATGGGTAATCTGGCTGGGATGAGCTCTGGAATTTTATAATGGGAGTTGCCCATCTAAGTGGCAATGGAGGGGTCTTTTGATCACACCTTTGCTATCTAAAGTCCACTCCCAAACATCAGAGCAAACCACGAGCAGCCAGAGGCATGTTTAAGACATCACATCTTGCCACAGGTCTACTGGCACTAGCATCCAATGGGGACTCCGGATCCTCCTGCCTTATGCTTGTTCTGTTTACAGGTTGCTCAAAGCCTTAGCATCTAGGAGCACAATCAGAAGCCAATCAATCACCGAGACCTGGAAAGCCAAGCAGAGTGCAAAATCCAGCATTAGCCATGTGAATCCACTAACTCCATCACTAGCCAACTACTTGGTTCAAAGGAGAAGGATAGCTGCTTGTGAAAGCCAAGAGGAGTCACACAAATGGTCTGATATAAGGAGATGCTTCACATCCAAGCAAAGAAAAGCAAAAGCAAACAATCCAACTCTTAAAAGAACAGCACTAAACTTTATATGTGTCAGAAACCTTTCTGGTATTTGTACAAATGTGAAGTGACAAAAAAAGGCCAAAGTTTGCTGAGGCAAAACCTTTAGGCATATATAGCAGCTTGTTCTCTATTAGTTGCAGATATGTGAAACCCCAGATTATTTTCCAAACCTCTAATACTTATGGCAAATTTTCTCCCCCAAACTGAACCTTTTGATTCTCATTTAATGTTGCTTGTGCAGATACCCTGGCCCTATTCAATAGTGTGTTTTCTTAAAATTGACTGCCATCTGATGTTACTACATATTTGATCTTTTCTTTTAATAGCGTTTGTTGGGTTCCAATTAAGGTGGTAAATTGCTTTGTTTCCTTAATTCACAAATACATAAAATGGACAGTGTGCTGGAGAGGTAGAGAAGATGGAAGGCAGAGGCAAACTGTGTCAACAAAAATCTTTTTTGTGCTAACATACAGATTGAAAGATGGACACCAAAAAAGAGTGAGAGAAAAAAGTAAATACTTTCAATATACGGATCTGGAAATAGTTTCTAAGAGTAGCATGGATAAATCAATCAGTGCTGGACTAAGAAAATGCTGGCTGCTACAGAGAATAGGGAAGATGACCTTGATGGAGATATGTAGGAACCATTACTTGGGCAAAAAATGTTGAAAAAACTTTTAAGTGCAAAGCCATGAGATAGCATCTGGAAATGCCTCAGGCAGACACTTGTCCGATAAGGTGGATGAATTCGATAAAAAAGATGCAGGTTTTTCCTTGGAGACAGGTCAGGGTAGTGGCTACAGTATTTCTCTATACAGTAAACAGCTATTATAACTCAATGGCATATAAGTGAACTAATATTATAGGCAGCTGTTGGGTTAAGAATAAATTCCATTCCTAGCTTTGTCTTTAACTCAAATTTCTACTTAAGTCGTAACTTGTCCTTCAAACAGACTGCCACTTACTAAAAATGGTGGACGGCGTTGTCTTTCCTCTAGCTGATTAACCACTGAAGCCATGTTATGCTTTCAGGAACTGCTGAAAATGGGCTGTATATTAAAAACATGTGGCTTCAGCAGTTCAGCGGCTCAGAGAAGGAGAACCCTGTTCACCATTTTTAGTAATAGACAGCCTGTTCATATCTAGGAGTTATCCTTAAGTTGGACATTCTTAACCCAGGGATTGGCTGTACATTCAGGAGAATGGTGAACACACTTTCTTTGAATAAGAGAATTGGCTGCCTTACCATTAGTTTTATTGCTCTGCCTCCTAGGAGAGCTGCGCATGTTCTATAACAATATTTCTTAAAATATGTTCTGTGAAACATTGTTCCCCAAACAACGTGAACATGTTCTTTTTTACATAATACATAATCAAACGTTGGAATTTGCTACCATAAGATGTAGTGCTGGATTGGACCAATTCATCAAAGTCATGGGGATCAATAGCTATTATTAGAATGTGATTAAAACATGCTTTATTTCAATATTCCTTTTTTTTAAAAAGAAATGAACTTCATATGTGTGTGTGTGTGTGTTTGTGTTCCATGTTTTTTTAAAAGTCTCAGCTCATGATCTTCTTATCCAAGCATGAAAATGGAAGCTCATCAGTATGAGTGTAAAAGGCTGAATTGTAAATAATTCTTTAGGAACTTTCTGTCTACTTTGGTCCACGTATTTAAATAGGGATTTAGAACAGTTGCTTCACTTAACTAGAAACAAAGACCAGAACAAATAGCATGCTGACGAAGTGATCTGTTGACCCCAAGGAGATCAAAAAGGGGTTAGCATCACAGAGACAATTATCTCTTTAAATAATGTCCCCTCATCTCCAGTAAGCAGCTACACCACTATAAAAAGAAATTTGAACATTGCTATTGTAATATTACTGCTCATTATTACTAAAGGGCATAGCATTACTAGAATGGGGGGGGAACCCTTCTTGCATTGAATAGCAAACAGAGAAAGCCATTTTTTCATACCTTAGTTGTGAATTTTCAGTGGCACATGTCTTGCCACTGCTGAAGGGAGAAGGGTAGACTAGGTAGACCTTAGTAGTCTAGATTTAGCAAGTAACTGCATAATGTTTTGATTGGCCCTTCAGATACTTCTGGTCTATTGCATCTGGTGCCTTAGAGACATGGTGACAGTTCCTGGAAATTCCAACCTATTCAGCAAAGTTCATACTCCTACTAGCCAGTTCTTCTAGTTTTGCCCATAAGCCCAGTGATGTGGTCTCTTTAAATCCCACTTACTCCCACTCTGAGGGTGATCAAACTGGCTCTCATAGTCCTGTGTGTTGCAAGAGACTTCTGATGGAGCAAGAGTCTCAAAACCTCATGAGAGCCCAGAACAAATTGCCTGGTTCTTTGGTTTGGATCATGGCCATTTTCTCCGAGGACATAATCACGTATGTGCTCTCAAACATGCAATAGCCAGCCACTATCTCCTGGAAGTCACCTTATCTTTCTAATAATACACACACATCTGCTAATCATAATTATTTCTAAGGAACATGTGCAAGCTTGCAACAAGGCTTCCAAGATATCAAATGAATGCAGAGTAATATCTCCCTCCCCACATTCCAATGGTAAAAAGTCATTAGAGGAAAGGCTAATGAGTCAAAATTGCTCTGATAAGAGAGCTGGTATAGCTAGACCCCTGGGAGGCCCAAGGGCTTAAAACAGACTGGGTAAATATTTTAAACAATGCTGAGGAAAGCACAGGAAATTGAATGGCGAGGGAGTCACCCAGGCTGCAAAACCATAGAAATTGCCTGAAGGAACTAAACTGCCCCAACCCTGCTCTACTCTGATCCTAGAAAGCTATACTGCAGCTTCATCAAGCATAGCACATTTTCACTAGCCATGTGACTCTGCTAGAGTGTCAAGAGAAGAGCCCCTACCTGGGCATTGTGATACAGTTCTGAATACATACAGCTGTCAAATGCTTTTAATGGTCACATAATTCTCATGCTCAATTAGGTAATATGTTCTTTTCAGACTGGAAGCAACATGCTTGTTTTCAACTGGTGTGAGAGGGAAAATACAGGCACAGCTAAGCTGGGTAGGCAGAATGACACAATTTCACTTTCTCATTGGCTTTGTGCTTGCATCCTGACCCCTGACTATGTATTCAACAAGTGGATATTGCTGACAGGATGGGGGATGAGAAGTTAATCTCTATCCAAGCTGCTTTTCAAGACAAAGAATGGAAGAAAAAGGAGCATCAGCCTTGTGGTTGACCTTTGACAATTAACAACTGCATAACAGAATGAGCAAATACATTGCTAGGGTGATCAAGGTCTTTTCACTCTGCTGAGATTTATTGTGTCTCTTTTAAATTATGTAATTATTTCTAAAGTTATGGTATGCAGGTCACACGCACATACTATGTATGTGTGAAGGTTTTGCAAATTTAGTGTCTTCTCTGATGCTTCTGTCGAATCCGTATGTGAAAGACTATCTCACCTTCATCCTCTAGGCATCTTTAGGTAGAGGTGAGAGCCAGATGGAAAAGTTTTGCTGGCAACAGGGGTAATGACAAGATAATCAGCCATTTTTTTCTCTGTTGCTTTGCTTTTGGTGGTGTCAAGACATGTAATGCATGTATGCAGGTATATGTATGTATTTTAACAAAACATCCTTTATGGTACTGGATCAGTACAAGGTTTGGATACCATCAGTTGATACTAACAAACTGAATTTCTCCCACTGATTGTCATCATTGCATTGAATAAATGAATAAATGATAGATTCATTTAGCAGTAGTTTATAAGATCCTATTTTACTATCAAGGTAAAGTCTATCATCACATTTTCTTCCAAAAACTGTGTTTGGTAAAGCAATCTCGAATATAAAATTTGGCATGGGAGAGAGGGGTTTTAGTCTCTCCCCACCTCCTTTTTTCTGATCACACAGTCAAATATTATCAAGCAATTGGATTGTAATGTTTCTACCATGCCTCTAATCTAGCATTGCTCTGAGGAAGTCGCTAGCAGAGCTGATTAAGCTTGTAATAGCTTCTGATAGAGAAGGGGTCCCACCAGGAAACATTTTAGTACCGTCTTCAAAACATAAGCTGGTTCTTCGGGCTATTTACTCTACCTTAAGTTCAGACCTGTCCTAATGTGTAATTGGCTAAGTGAGAAACCATGAAATTTCATATTGAATTTCTCTTCCACATCCTGTCTGGTCCAATAGAATGTTGATTTCTTTTGCTTGTTTCTTTTTGACACACTTCAGACATTTACCAGTGTGAATAACAACTGCCGTAAGATCAGAGGAAAAAATATCATCTCTCCCTCATACAACAGTGTTGGCAAGATGGAACAAACATACTATCTTCAAACCTTTAAAAACATGTTCCCTGCACATAAACTCAGGGGCCGCCTAAATATTTTGGTTTCCTTTGGTGTTCCCCCAGGCCTCTAGTTATGTCCAGCTGTCTATTTGCTGATATTACTTGCTGTTCTTTCATTAGTAATCTTGACTTTTACCAGCCTACCTTGAGGTCTCTGGTGTGTTCCACATCACTTTGACAGCTTGTCTGACTGCCAAGGAGACTTTTCATCTCTGCACTGTATTATGTGTTTCGCTTTGCTTTTTTATCCAAATTGGCTTGGTCTGAGTCATCTAGACATGCTGTTTATGTGGCCAATTTCCTTTATAAAGCAAAACAATGGGTAGCACTTTTAATCCCCACTCAGGCAACACACAGCCTGACCTACAAGTGCAGCTGTTCCCTCCTTTGCGTGAATGTGGTCAAAGAGGAAGCTGAAGGCACTAAGAAGCAAGATGTTCAAAATTTCAGGATGCTCAGAATGGAGTCACAGGGTGGAGGGAATCAACTTATTCTCCAATGCACCTGAGGGCAGGACAAGAAGTAATAGACGAAAGTTTATCAAAGAGCGATCCAATCTATTAATGAGAAGAATTAATCAGTGGAATGGCTTGTCTCCAGGAGTTGTAGATGCTCTGTCACTGGAGGTTTTTAAGAAGAGATTGGACAGCCATTTGCCCAAAATGGTAGGGGGTCTCTTGTTTGAGCAGGGTATTGGACTAGAAGACCTCCAAGGTCCCTTCCAATTCTGTTGTTCTGTAATTCCATAATTTTGGATAAGAATATACCTGGCACTAGGGGCCAAGTGTTCCTGTGGAGTCATTCCCATTCTGTACTCATGATAATGTCCAGGATCTACTATGTGGTCTCAGTCAGAGATACATTTGGGTTGATCATGCTCCAGGTAGCAACTTCTTTTTTAACATTGGAAATTGAGTTTATGGCAATTTATTTTAGATAGATAGGATTGCAGTTCCAAAAATTCCATGAGAACTGGTCTACAACCTGGTCTATACCAGAGTGGCTGTGGTTTCAAGGAGCGAAGAAAAGCAAAGGCTTCAGTGAACAAAACTGAATATACTTGTTTGTATCTGTTAATCTGAGAAATTGTGGTCAATGTGGATTAAGAAAACTGGGCTTACATCCATCCAGGTGGAAGAACAGCCAAGAAATCAGGACTATTCAGAGAAGAAGGGTGGGGGAAGGGTAGATTCAAGGAGGGTGGATTTGTGGCTTAACAGCATGCCTAGAGATAAAAAAAATCTCAGGAGCCCTAAAAGAATGATAACCACAAGTGCCTCTTGATCATCAAGTCTGTAGATGGATGGAGCAATTTAAGGTTGTCAATCTACCTTAAAACAAAGAAGTCCCAAGAAGCTTACTTTATAGAAAGGAATGTGATTAGCTGAAGCTTCATAACTTGAAGGAATCCTAAAACAACAGTGATATTGTTCTCTAGCTGTGGAGGAAGAGAAACCTGTTTATCTGTTTAAGTCAGATAAGTGTGTGTGTGTGTGGGGGGGGATTTTGAAGCACTGTTACTGTTAAATAGGATAAAACATAAATAAGTGAGGCAATTAAAAGAAAATTTGCATTATCAGGAGCAGCAGCTATCTAGTTCCCCCTTCTATTCCAAGTAGGAGTCCTCCTTAATAGCATATCGAAGTCAGAAGCATTGGATGAAAGAGAGTGTTCTTAAGGATATCTTCCCTAACTTGACATGGTCCACATGTAATGGATTCAATTCCCATCCTTCCCTGTCAATAAAGCTATTGTTTGAAAATAATAATAAGAGTTGGGACACTCTGCAACACCCTGAAATCCCCAATTAGTGAAGCCTGCTTTATTTTTTACCCTGTTTCTATTTGGAGCCATTCTATTATTTGATTTATAAATAAATACTAATATATCACCTTATTTATTACCATACATATCGTATATGATAATTTTCAGCCTAGTAGTATCTTCAAACTTTTTTTTGATGAGAGAAACCTCTAATATATCATAACATCTTGCAGAACACAACCTATTTTTGCTGCTCTACCTCCATATATAATAAATTAAATTGTCAATAAATAATTTTAACTTATCTTGCATTTTGTGACACTGAATTTTCTACATAAACTCTGTTCTGAGTACTTTGTCAAACTATCACTGAATCTAATATAAGAGAGAAAGAAGAACTATTTTTTCAGAACATTCTCCATATCAACCATTACTAAAAAAAGAAATTTAAAATTTAAAAAAAAAATTCTAAAGCTTCCAATATTTTCTCCAAATGGATAATCTGTCCTGTTAATTATTCTGATTGTACCTTATAAAACTCTTACTATGGCATTGATAGGGACATACAGTAGTATTAGTCTTACATGAAAACCAAGTTTATAAAATAAAATGGAGAGCAAAACAAACAGACAAAAAATTTAAAACAATAACTTTAAATAAATGTTGTCTGGCTTATAAAGAAATAAGTATTGTAAATACACGGCTTCAGTATAGAAACATGGAAAAAGCTGTTGGAACTTAATCATATGCCATAAGTTTTACTGGGTTCTGAAGATCTTTCAGAAGGTTTTTTTGCCTCTATCTCAGTTGTGAATGGCCTCTTCTGTACATAGAATTGTCATACTTCATAGCACACAAGAGAGCTGCTTCCTAGGGGGATTTTGCTCTCTCGGTCATTACCAGAGCAAATATTAGTAAGCTTTTAATTAGGAAGCTGTTCATATAACTACATGGTCTGCATCACTGTAAGTGAAAGGTCTGCTTGATAGCTATGGATGCTACTGACATTGTGTAACAAGCAGCATTAGACTTTGAGAATTTTTCCCTAAAGAGTGTAAGTGAAAGACCGTTTCAGTCAGCCTTCAAAAGCTATTAGCAGGAGTCTGCAAATCTGTTAAAATCTCTGCCATGTTTGTCGTTTATAAGGTATGAAGGAATCTTCAGTGGCCAACTTATGGCATCTTCATCTCTTGGGCCACCATCCCAGTTCATTTTCTTGATTGATGGATATCATGCTGTAGCCTTGGTAGCCTTTATAATGCCTTGGTAAGACCACACTTGAAATATCGCATCCAGTGTTAGTCACCACAATGTAAAAAAAAGATGTTGAGACTCTAGAAAGAGAAGAGCAATAAAGATGATTAGGGGGCTGGAGACTAAAATATATGAAGAACAGTTGCAGGGTATGGGTATGTTTAGTTTAATGAAAATAAGGACTAGGAATGACGTGGTGGCAGTGTTCCAATATCTAGGGGGCTGCCACATAGAAGAGGGGGTCAACCTATTCTTCAAAGCATCTGAAGGCAGTACAAGAAGCAATGGAAGGAAATTAATCAAGGAGAGAAGCAACCTAGAACTAAAGACAAATTTCTTGATTAGAACAATTAATCAGTGGAATGACTTGCCTCCAGAAGATTGCTCCATCACTGGAGGTTTTTAAGAAGATATTGGACAGCCATTTATAGGGTCTCCTGCTAAAGCAAGGGGTTGGATTAGAAGATCTCTAAGGTTCCTTCCAGCCCTGTTGTTCTGTATTCTGTTATTCTGTTAAGCCATCATACATAGAGCATGCCTCATGCCAGGAGAGGCTTTTCTACTCCTAGAAGTCACAGTGGGATCCCAACACTATTCTTAAACAAACCTCTTCCTTCCCTTTTTTGTCTTCTTTCCCCCCATCAAAGCGGAATACAGTTACACAGCGAAGGACGAAGCCATGAGATATTTTTTTTCCTGCCAGGGACTCAAAGCTAATTTCTTGCTAGCGTTTTAGCAGCAGGAAACCAGCAATCCAGTTGCTGGGCTCCCTATCTGCCAATGTGAAATCTGTGGTCAACCGGACATTGGAGAAAGTGTTTGATATGCTACTTATGGATTGCTGGATATTTGTACATGATCATATCTATTTACATTCTTATTTTATGTCAGATGTCTTTGAGCAGATTCCAAAAGCAAAAGCCCTTTCAAAACAGCATGTAGAGATTAAAAAATAAAAAGCATAAAACTGAAACATGAGCAAAAACAACAAACATCCATAACTTCTTCCAGAGTACAAATACAAATGCAGAGTACAAATCAGACATGCCAACAGTTAATAATCCAAGAACAAACATCCAGTTGCAAATTGGTAAGAATACAGTAAATGGGTCTTAACAGTATTCATTAAAAAATGGAAATGATGGGATTTGATATACACAAAATGGTAGCAGCTGTTCTGTAGGTATTGCATCACTGCAGAAAAAGATGCTTCTTGCAGAAATCGACTTAAAAGTCTTTACTAACAGAAGCCTAAGTTTTGTTAGCTGCTTTGATTACCAGCCAGTATAGAAAGATGGTGTATAAATCAAATAAAGGAATAAATAAATGTGCAAGCAATTTGTTAGGTTGAACAAATGATGCAAAAATTCTATCTCCAGTGTGGGCTACTAATTTCCCTCTATTTACCAGTGAACAAATAGTACTTTATCAGTAAAACATTGCTCTGTCTGATTTATATAATATTGGTGTGTATCCATATTTGTACAGATCCTACTCTGGTTCCATTCCAATTCACCAGAATCTGAAGTAATCGGCTAGTTTTAACTTCAAGTTGAAAATCTTGGTTGCACAATGTGACCATTTCCATTTTCTGTCCTGTCCAGCTATGTTCTGTAAATGTTAATACAAGCAGGCTCTTAACCCAAGGTCTCTGTTGTGTCTCAGAACAGCTTTGATTAACTGCTCAATTTCCCAATTGTTTATCTTCCATACATACCAGTGGGAGGCCCATTCCCCACTGGGAAGAGAACAGTATTGCAGTAGCTAGAATAACAAGGGGGGTGGGTGGGGAATGCTGTAGGGCAGTGGCCTTCTTTCAGGGAATAGACAATTTTGTCAAATGATTGCTTTTTATACAACAAGGGAAGGACATAGTTAGGTCATACTGAGCCTAAGAGTGACTTTAAGCTTAATTAAAATAGTGTTGTGCATAGGGACTTCATTTCCTCCAGGTCTATCCAACCATGGGATAATGATTGTTTTGTGCTTTTGCATTGATTGATTAACATATGCATACTTCCTCCAGCATCCAACAGTTTAACATAAGGACATTCCTATGTATTTGTACGACCTCCAGTTTGTTTCCCCCCTTGGTATAACAGAATAGCCCCTTTTCTGCAGCATGTAAATATTTCATATCTGTTTGCCTCTTCTAAATACCTCTACCAGTTTGCTTAAGTCCGATCGGTGACTGCCAAATTTGGACCTGATTTTTATACCCCTTCTTATGCACAGATAAAAAGTACCCCCATTTCCCAAGATTTTCCTAGACTCTTTGACTGCCGTCCATTTTTTTAATTGGGTTTTGTTGAGGACATATAGCAGCTATATACAATAAAATTCTGTTTCGATAATGCCAAGCACTTATATAATTTCTTGCAAATGTCCGGGGAGGGGGGATACCTAGGGAAGCATCTGATAAGAGACAGCAAAACCCACATGTGCAAAATGGTGAGGCAAGAGGCTCAGGGGGGACCCTCTCTAGTTTTTTGGGCTATAAAAAGATGGCAGCATAGTTGTACTTCAGACTTGCAAGATTATGTTAGTATAGTTTTACAATACAGTAGAATTAGCTTATCTGGTCATCTGGTCGGGTTTTCTCTCTGATCTACCTGGTGAGGCTGACATAGTGATGCGACTCATTTTACTGCTTCACGTATTACTAATTATTGTCTATTTACTTATTTTTTAAATTTTATCTCTTATCTTATTTTGTTTGTAAATAAGTCAAATTACTAACATTTTACAATCATTTAAACTCTTCAATAAGCTTAGAAGCTAAAAAAAACCCAATGAGTCAAACCCATGAAATTTATGTGAAAATTAAATTTTGTAGATGAAAATGCATTGAATGCAATGGTGCACAATTTTAAATTTAAAGGTTCTTTGATGAGTGTGCAGTCCCTGGGAAAAATCATAGCTGCTTTTAGGAATTCTGGGCAGATGCTACATTTGTACTCCCATGAGCTCTAAAAGCACCTTTTTCTTGAAAACTGAAGTCCTGCACAGCCCTAGTACGTATTCCTCTTAGTTCTTCTTTGTTTTATGTCATATATTTAAATAAATAGAAGTATCATAATTTCCAAGGTGTGCATAAATCCATCACTGGCTAATGTAGTCTGGGCATCGTTCAGAAAGTAAATTGTAGGTGATTTCAAGATTATTCAAAACTGGGATTGCCCCCATCGTACACTAACCAATAAAGCACTCCCAGCTGACAGTGAGTAGTCTAGAGAGGGAGATCAAATCTATAGTAGCTGTCCACAGACTGCTTTTATACTGGCTCAAGGCTTGTTGAAATCTCTCAAGACATCAGACATGACTTGGTATCTCTTGTGGTGTAATGCTTGACTGGGCAGTGGGTACAGCTAGTTTTCTCTTTCTGTTGAAGCATGCCAGTTGCTATCACACTGTCATGCTGTCAAGAGAGAGAATTGCTAAAGGCTAGAATGGCAGGGCTGGGAAAAGCATCTGTCCTACCAAATCACTGCCTGACTGAGCAGGAGAGACTGGATCGCTTTGGCCCGAGCACAATCATGAATCTCTGAAGCAGACCTAACCAGGCCCATTGCCTTCCTTCCAACTGCTGTGGCCCCAGATCATAAGAAAAAGGGCCTGGCCCTTTGCACAGGAGAATGCATGAGAAACGGAGATACCCAATAAGATCAAAACAAGGAACAAAGAATTTGAGGAACGTGAAGCTATTATCAGAGAGGGGAAATTATAACAGTAAAAGGCTTCTGGAGATAAGAGAAATTTAAAAGAATGTAATTAATTTGATTATTGCTTTATACTGATGGTCCTCGACTTCCAGCATTTAGTGACCATTTAAGTGACCATTCATTTAGTGACCATTTAAGATCTTATCTTAGTTTTCCTGGGACATAGTAGTTTCAGCACTCTCTATTAAATATCTCTCACATAATTAAAAAATAAATAAATCACAGTCATTGAAACGTGCCATGTTGCTCCAGCACAAACTATCAAAAGGGCTCTTTTATTTTTGTAGCTGGAAAGATTTTCATATTTTTCAACTCAGTTCCCCTTCCAACAATTTCCAGTCTTTAAATCTGAAGAAAGAGGCAATAAGAGGCTGTACAGTTGGACTCAGTTTGTCCATAATGTGATGCTATCCTTCCCTGCTACAACTAAGATCTCCTATATAGGTCATCCTGGACTTACGACCACAATTGAGCCCAAAATTGATGTTGCTAAGTGAGACAGTTGTTAAGTGAATTTTGACCCATTTAATAACCTTCCTTGCCACAGTCCTTAAATGAATCACTGCAGTTGTTAAATTAACAAAACAGTTGTTAAGTGAATGTGGCTTCTTCAATGACTTTGCTTGTCAGAAGTTCAGAAAAGGTGACCACATGACCCTGGGACACTTCAACCGTTATAAATAAGAGTCAGCTGCCAAACATTTGAGTTTTGATCACATGACTATGGGCATATTACAATGGTCATATATGTCACTTTTTTCAGTGGTTGTAACTTTGAATGGTCACTAAATGAACTGTTGGAAGTCGAGGACCATCGGTATAAGGCAATAATCAAATTAATTAAATTATTTTAAATTTCTCTTATCTGGAAGCCTTCTAGTGTTATAATTCCCCCTCTCTGATAATAGCTTCACGTTCCTCAAAAATACAAAAATAGGTGTCAAGTATGCCAGAAATGAAGCAGGAAATTAAGCAAAATCTTCTTACAAGAACTTTGCATTGGAACCTGGTTGTCGCCACTAGCAGAATTATGAGCAAAGCAAACATTATAATGCACTATCATCTAGAAGATGTCACTTCTGGATTTTATTTTGTTTTGTTTTAACTCAAGGGAAATAACTACCCTGTTTCTCTGAAAACATGACCCATCCTAATAATAAGCCCAATCCTAATTTTTGAGGGGTGGGCCTAATATTACCCCTACCCCGAAAATAAGCCCGGGGGGATGGGCATGGACAACACGAGTGGTGGCACGGGAAGGGGGGGGCTTTCAGGGTTCTGGGATGTGGTGGTCTCATGAAAGTAAGACACACAGACCTTGTATCGGGATGAGAGCTCAGAAACAATTCCAAAGCCCCCCTTTATTCTTGCAAGGGAATACACACTTGTAACATCATGAT
>JANHFL010006688.1:137371-176615 GCA_032468155.1 Oxyrhabdium leporinum | reverse complement strand
TGGAGCATAACCCTTGCACATCCATTTTTTCTCATTTCTCTCCCTCTCACACCCACGTGTACACACACACACACACAAACAAACACACACACACACACACACGCCTGCAGTGTCCATTGACACTTGGCTCCGTTTTGGAAGCGAGAGAGATTGCGCAACCTTTGCAAAAAATGAAAGGAGTTTCGAGTGTTCCAAACAGCATCGCTGGTGGACCGTTCTTGAGATTCTAGAAGTTGGTGGAGAGTGGGCTTGGGGCATGTATCCTGGAGGATTAAAACGAGGGGAATATATATATACGCCGAGTATAGTTTTTTGGTAATCATGCGTTTCTTTCCCTGGATCTAGTGTCCGCAGCAATCGGCTGGTTTTAAAGCAGCGTATTCCTTTAAAAAGCCAGGCGCCCAGATTAATAGATAACGTATCGAGTGCATTCTTTTCCGATGAGTTAAGATGCGGAAAACTTGTAGAAGAACTTGGGTAAATTTTAATCCACAATGTCATATGCAGGGGAAAAAACTGCAATAAAACAAAATAAAAAGGTTAGTCATGGATCATTTGCAGCTGCAGGTTAGCAGTATCCCGTGATTTAGCAGCCTGGGTCCTGTATATGTTTGCTTTGAAGTAAATATTTCCAGGGAGGTGTGTGTTTTCTATGTGTGCAATCTTGCACATATGTGTTCAGAAGTAAGGTTTGAGCTAAATGGAATTTATGTCCATAGAAGTAAATAAATAGCGTTTAAACTTATAGTTCACGTAATTTTGAAAAGGTAGAGTTGCATTTCTTTAAAAGTTGTACATTTCTAGGATGTTTAATAAATTCATAATCAGCTTAGATATATGTCTGGATAGTAATACAAGCTAATACTATGAATGTGGTGGCTATCTTGAAATTAATAACATATTTGTCTTTGTAAAATGCAGTTGTTTAAACGATAGAGTGACAGACATTCAAAACTCAATCTTGGAGCACCAGGACCTGATGTTGATTTGTGAGAGAAACTTTGTTTTTCCTTGTGACTATGCCAGAAAAAAACATGTTACTCATAGTTTTGGCAAGTTGGTAAGAGTTGCAATTAGCTACATTAACAATAAACATAGGCATATTCAGGAAGAGAATAATTTTATCTTGGGAAAAATAATACTCCCCATGTAAATAATATTTCTAAAGCATATTTGTAGGTTTCTTCATTGATTGCTATAGATAACTTTTGACACACTAACTGGTTACCAAGAGATAATACCATTTACTGGTAGATAAAAATAATACTATTTAGATAAAAAAAATTTAAAAAATAAGAAAATAAGGTTTCTATAACATATTGTAATCTACAGCATAAGAGACTATTAAAAAGCTTTTAAAAACTATAATTAATCTGGATTTGTTTTCAGAACTAGTAAGATTTGGTATCTTTATAGGTATTTACTTACTTCACTTTTTATCATATCTGGGAAGAGAAAGCTCATGATATTATCACTGTGAGCAGATTTCATGGTTTTATTGTGTAACTCTAGTTTTTTTATTATAGACCTCTGAAGTTGGGAAACAGGGTATTGTTACAGGATATATCTGCATGTCTATCAGATAAGGCGTATCCTTTCTTTTAGTAATGCCAATTATAAGGGAATGTTTGCTTTTAGAAACAAAGCAAAGAGCATTTTCAGAGCACCTAGAGGTAGGGAAATTTTTAAAAGAACACTATTGCTCCAGCATTTCCCAAAAAATGATATTCAAACACTGACTCTCATTACTTTTATAAGAGATAAAGCAGGCAGTTCTGTTTTAAGAGCCCCTTGTTTTACAGAGAGGTAGGTTCACTTAAGATTCCGCTCAAATGTTATTCTTTATATATTTGTGTTATGTAGGGTTGACTTGAATTTTAACATGGATTCCAGGAAAAAAGCTGCTGTTTTAAAAGTTGCACACTGAAACACTATTCTTCCCTATGAATTCTACAACACCTTTTTGGAATTGAATCTGAAGTGCTGTGTGGTTCTTGACAGCAAAATGAATTACTAAAAAGGAAGGAAGGAAAGAAAGGACCATCCTTTCCTTAGAATATCTGACCCCAGTAAGATTTGATGGATATAGTATAGAAAATTAAATGTGCTTCTAAGGTGGACAGAAATTTGACACACTATACCAAGAGGGATTTCCCCCCCCTCAGAAATTTTAAAATGAGACATGTTCATATTTAGTCTCCTACAGCTGCACAGTGTACAGTAATAACACTAAACCTTGGCAAATGAAAATATGGTATAAATGAAAGTGAAAATAAGTTAAGTAATGGGAACTATACTGTCATTCAATCAACTTTGGGTGATACAAACCAGCTTGGTAATTTAATTGACTAGTATTCTTGAATGCTCCTATTGTTTTTACACTATAAAAGTGTGCTTACCTCACTGGCATACTCAATACATCATATTTTGTAGGGATTCTCCCATAGAATATACTTATATTCCCACTGACAACATTGGGAATGAAAACTATAGATCAAAATCTATGTAATATGTAGGATATATTTTTCTTTAAAGCCTGGTGACCTGGTCCAGTGGAGGGAGGTGTTTCACCACCCTCCACTGTTTCTCCAAAACTATTTTTCAAAATGCACTTCTTCCTAAGGTTCCTGTAGTAGGATAGCTGTATAATGTCCATGTCTGCAATGACAAGCTAGATAAGTATGTTTTAGCATGTTTTCTCAACCCAGCCCCGGTGGTCAGTTTATGATTCAGTGAGGTTTGTGAAACTTGAACAGTGAATTAAGCAGGTAACCCATGAGTGAGGGAGTGGAAGCCATGTAAATACAGCAAACCAACATAGCTACTACTCTGCTTATTTTTTGACTTGGGGCATTAATGCTGATTATATGTAACACGAGGGGTTACATGCCAGTACTCTAGAGCCATTTCAGTAATCCAATGAAGAATTCTTAAAAATCAGAAACTGCTAGGATGAGGTAAAGAAAAACATTGCGACATACTGTATCTTGTCTAATTTTACAAAAACAAATAAATCTGTGCCTAAAGTCAGACATGATTCCAAGTTTCCATTTCCAGAGCTTATATGGTTCTAATATACTATTGTATCTTCAGGATCAGTTACAAGCTGAAGAGTCTTCATGATTAGTGGGGATGTGCTAGTAATTGAATTGTATGAAATGTAGATTGACTTAAAACTGATTGTGTAAACAGGATAATACATGTACAGAAAAAAAGTGGCGGTCCTGGAAGAATATTTTGTTAAATTCCCCAAACTAAAATCCATGCCTTTGTTTCTTAAAGTTTGGAAAGTCCAACCTTTCAATTATTCCAACAGTTTCAAAAGAGTATGGCTATTTCTAATAATGCTAAATGAAACATCTGAAACTATATTAAATGAAAACAAAAATGCATAGGCTATTTAAGGATTTGATAATAGGTTTTGACTGAATTAATACTATTCAAAATTAGTCTAGTTCCAGTTCTAAAAATTATTTTACTTCTAGCAGACAGGCTAGAAGGATATGTTTAATTTGAAAGTCACCCAGGTACACAAGTGCTGTACATGTTTAGTTGTTATTTAAAATTAGTGTGAAAAGTACTTTCTTTGGAAAGAATTACAAAATTGTGGCACTACTACTGAACATTCACTAACCTTCTTCCATACTATGAGCCAGAACCACTTTTGAGACCATGATCAGGACCTCTTCTTCAATGATTAGAAGAGAGATAAAAACCAAATTTGATTGGTGCTTTTACCTTAATTTGTTGTGTGAATTCAGTCAATGTGGCTTACAAAAATAGTTCATAGTTTAGCATATTATGTGAATTTAATCAAATCCCAGCTTAGTATGAAGTCTTAGCACAGGCAATGTGTCCCAAATTGTTTTGCAGGTGTGCGTGTGGTTGGCAAGAATACCATTATTTCATCATTATAATTTTGCATTGATTGACAAAGGGTGGTGATCTGTTTTTGGTATGGCTTTACAATCTGAACATTGTAGAAGTAGTTTATACATCAAAGCATGTTGCTATCAAATGATGTACCTGAGTGAGGGGCACATGACATGGGTTCAGGGTACCCTAATAAACTGCTTTTAAATGATCTTCTGACTGACTCAGTTGCTTATTGGGAAGGTAAACTGAGGCAGAACCTAGAACCAGATTTGGTTTTCATGTGTCACCTGCAAAACATTAAGGAGCATTAGTATTCTTATGGATCTCTTATCTGGTTCTCTCCAGGCTTCATTTCCCTAGACCTCTCTGTGGATATTATCCATAAAATTCAAACACTATCTTTTTTTGTAAGCAGGTAACTATAACCTCTCCCCCTCCCCCCAAAAAGACATTTGTGGTCTCAAAATTCCTATTATGGCCATTGACCACAATTCTCTCTTTAAATGTTCTCAGCAAAATCAGAAAGTACTTATCTCACATAGATGCATCTCACAGATACCCCCCACCCCCCGCCATTTCCAATATATGGATGTCCATCAATATAAAGTTAATGAAATTCAAAAATAACAAACTACCATACATACATATTTGATTAAAGTAAAACAAAACAAAAATTTATTACTTTCAATTTAAAGAAGTGTATGTTAATTTAATCTTTAAAAGGAGCTACTAGAATATATTAAAATGTATTCTCAAAAGTATGTTATATGCATGCACACATACACATTTATCCTTTTTGGGGTAAGTAACTTTATGCAAAATGGGGAATAAAAAATAGAATAGAAAAATATTGAAAGTAGGAGATAAGAAATCAAAGAGAAGCCTAACTAAATATAGTTTGTATCAACACTGTTTTACTTATATCTTTTTGTCTTGGGAAACTATCATTGCATCTACTATATCTGTACATTGGTTTTTGTTCTTTTAAGTTTTCAGTTTCTCATCAACCCATTCAACCACAACGTTCTTGGTCTTCTTTCCTTTTCACCCATTCCTTTTCACCCTGTATATTTTGCTTTACAAGTAATTATTTTTCACAATATGCCCAAAATACTTCAATGTACTCCTTTTTTCATACTGTTTATTCACTACTGCATTCAAGCCACATCTATTCATGATTCTCTTTTCTTCTTCTTCTGCCACAGATATTTCTTAATCTCCCCAATCCCACATGCGTTCAACCTTTTTTTAATGCTTCTCTTGACAAATCCCAACCCTTGCTTCCACATAATAAAGTGGGCAGAACAGCCATTTTTGCTTCTTTCAACGTTCCTTCCTCACAACAGACTGTATGTTACCCACTGCCTTTCTTAAACCATCCCATATGTTTTTAAATTTCTTCAGCCACTTTCCCATCTTTAATAAACATTTTTTCCAAGGTATACAATTCATCTGTTTGCTGTATTTTTTATTTATGGATAACTTAAAATAGTTCAATCTTTTCAAATACCTGTATTTACAACACTGCATGACGTTGTTTCTTACTGTGTAATGAAGTGTAAAAGGAATTCATTTTTGCATTACTGTGCAGGTACTCCTTGAGTTACAGCCATAGTGGAGTCTGCTCCATTAAACTGCCTCACTTAATGACCCCTCCCATTCCTGCTCTCCCAATACAATCATGAAATGAACATGCCCGTTAAGTGGAACATGGGGTGTCTCGGATGGGGGAGATCCCCGGGAGGCCTAATGCTGTAGTGGTTAACTTGAAACACGATTGTAAATACCATTTTGGGGAGGATTATTGCTAAGTAAGTGGTGATAAATCGAGGACTGTACTGTACTGTTCTTCAAAGGAGATCTCACAGATATGGCATAATTGCTGTGAAGGCCAGATGGCATTTAGTCAAACAAGTTCCAAAGATGGCAGTGATGAATTGAGGAATGGGCTCTTATAAGGAAGGGAGAGAGCCTTTAAGAAATTATGGTTTCCAGGCTGTTCAATGCTTTAACAGTCAAACAAACACTCAGAATTGGTCCTTGAAATAACCTGGCAACCAGTGCACCTGGTATAGCATAAAAGACAAGTTGGTAGCTCTAATAGCTAGCCAGTTGTGATGAGAACAAGAATCCTTTATAGAAGAATAGAACTGTAGAAATGAAGCTTCAAGGGACATCCCACTCAGTTGGTAGCTCTGTATAGGAAATGATGCTTATAATTGCATAAATCAACTCTCCTAAATGTTTGAATGTGCATTTTATAGTCTCAAATACAACATAAGCTACATTAAATTTTCTTTTAAAAATATTTGAAATAAAACCGTGCTTGTATATACTTAACTTGGACACTTACTAGTTTATTATGTCACAGCATAGGTATCATTAGAAGCAAATGATGCGAGTTATGAAATTTGTATTACTTGTGTTATGTCATGACGTGAATGATCTACAGGAAATCATGTGTCATTTGAACAATAATGTGTCGTGTGAGATCACTGTGCAGTGCAGACATCTGCGTGCCGCACATCTGTTGTAATCCAATTATATGAACATTTCAATGGAACAGCAAGCATGTTCAGTATATTTTACTCCCACATAAGCAGGTATAACACTAAAGCATTGTGTGTTTAAAAGCAGGAGAAAACCATTACTTGCTTTTGGTCTTTGCTGCATTGGGGTCCTTTTTTGTTCTCTGAGACACTGGAAAATATTTGAAATGTGTATTACCTTTTAACCACGCTTAAATGAACCCAAGTTTTTTATAGTTTGATCTGTGGTGTATGGTTTATATACAAGATCTTTATAATATATTTAGATTTTTACTAACATTTTTCTTAACCTAGAGGGCTAACAAGGACTGGGGAGAGCAATAGACCATTTTCAGCCATAGATTGCTGAGTGACTTTGGGACTGGTTTTCTCAGATTAGCCTTTTTGTTGTGGACAAAAAGTAGGATGGAGCATAGTGGAGGCCACCTTAAACTTGTGCAGAAAAGACATAAAATAAATCTAACAAACAAACAACGTTTAGTGCTTCACGGTTGTTAGGATTGGTGCATCTGTTGAAACAATCCAGAATGGTCTTTCTGTGGTCCTTTGGGCCACAGTATTGCATTAATCCACCACATGGTGCCCCCACACTACTAATGTGCTCATAGGCGCTTCTCTTGGCTTCTTCACACTTCCTGACCCATCTGATTTCTTCTATTAAAAAATTAATTAAAATTATTGGATTTAAAAATAATGAGAGGTTGCCATAGTTTGCTTGGCAGTTATGTCAGCCGTCCCAGAAACAGGGCAGAGATAAGCAGAGGTAGGAGGGAGACCACTGTGGGTGGCAGGTAGCATTGTAGTAAACTGGTGCTTTGTAAGTGTTTGCGTTTCCACTGAAGCATTTTGTCCATAGTTATTTTGTCACAGTGTTGTCCACATTTGGAATCTGTCTGTCATTGTCCCCAAATTGTTATCCCCGGCATAGGTGATAGTTCGATTCATCTACCCTTGCTGCTAAAACTTTCGTATATTAGTAGCAACAATAATTCCTTACCCTCTTATGATTCTTTTGTGTATGTATTTCAGTGTGCAATGATTTCTGCCAGATATTGTTGAACTTCATTTACTCTCTGCCTAATTTCCTGGTCTATTAAGATAATTCTTTTTGGCCAATCCCCTGGACTCGTGGACAATGCAAGGGAAAGCAAATCGTCTCTAGAGTCCCGAGGACGTTTGCGTTTCCTTGCATTTTTCCTATGAACTGAAACATTTATTTATATTGCCCACTCTTAAACTTGATAGGACATTTCTTTACCATTGGTTGTAATTTTGTGTTTAGTTTGGGGTTTTCTCAGAAGGATATCCAACTTTCATGAACTGAAAACAGACTAAGCATAAAATCTTTAATGTTCTAAAATCCATCAGATGAATGAAGAATTACCCTCGTTTGGCAAATGCGTTTTCGTGGATGAAAATCCATCATTTGCATGAAGTCTTAGTCAGTTGGAAGATGTATATAGCTGTAGAGGAATTATAAGCAGTGAGGTCACTTATGTGGCCATGAAATGCAAACAATTCTGCATAAAACTTTAATAGGTGGAAAAAAAGCACAGTGATTAATTAAGCAGTAATTAAATGGGAAACCATCATCTCCATTCAAGCGCAAACAAAATCAAACTTTTTGATGTGATCTATGTGAAATTGTTTATCACCAATTACTTGTGTTGTAGTACTTCAGAAAATAGGCTCAGTTTATGAAAGCATGTACTGCAACACTTTTTGAAATGTTTAAAAAACAGTACTTCCTCAAGTTGAGTTTAACTCCCGCTAATGTCATGGACATGTGGATTTCCTGACAGTTAAAACAATTAATCAATGGAATGGCTTGCCTTCAGAAGTCGTGGATGCTCCATTACTGGAGGTTTTTAAGAAAAAAATTACACAGCCATTTGTCTAAAATGGTAAATGGTCTGCTGCTTATGCAGGGGGTTGAAAGACCCCCAAAGTCCCTTCCAACTCTGTTATTCTATTACCTTTTGGGCAACAATGACAAGTGCTTTGGTTTGTTTATTCCAAGATGCTTTTTCAGCTTCCCAATCTAGTCTATAGCCCTGGTATTTCCACATAAGTATTAGCCAAATATGATCCGGATTAGCTTCTGGAAACTAATATATTTGTAATATATTAACCAGTAGTTAACTGGGGGCGGTATAATATGGGTATAACCATTTTTCAATCACTTGTTTTGTGTTTTTTCTTTGTTTTTTAAAATTGTTGGAGTTTTATATTTGTATTTTAGCTTTTTTTGAATAAAATAAAAATAGAATTGGAAAAAAACCAATTGCAAATGTCAACATGATATACTTTAACAACTTTCAACTGCAGGCTTAGTTCCCAGGCTAAGGATTGGGTCTAGAAAAGAATAGAGACATTCCCACAGTGATAAATTATTGTACTCTGTTGTACAAATATATAAAAATGTCGTCTATCCCGGAAGCCCATTAGACATTAACTTTTGATGTTTAAAAACACTGCTTTCTCTTTTAATTTACACATGTATACGCTTCTGTGTACCTAGAGAGTTCTCAAAAAATGTAGAAAGCATTTTGTAATTTTTGGAATTGTTCAACTGTGCTCATCGAAAGAATAAATAATAAAACTGATACTAGAAAGAATGGGACAATCCTAAACTCCATTTATTCTCTGTGGGTGAGATAAACTGGAACCAAGTTACCTTACAATAGCTAAACATCAGTATAATATGACTACTGGCTCAAAGGGAATCTGAATAATATCTTACCTGGCAAGTCAAGTTAATGCTAGCTGGGGTAACTAGGGTGGATTGAGGAAGCAAACAAAATCTGAATGTTGTTGACAATATCTCCTTTGAGAGATCATGTGGCAGGTGTTGTCTCCTATGAACTCTGTCTTTCAGTGTCCCTTATCCACCTCATTACCGAAAATCCATGTTTCTCTTTACACAAATTCCAGTATGAATATGTCTACAGCTGTGATGAATACTGACAATAGTCTTGAATGTGGGGCTGTTGCGTTCTGAAATAATGACAAAATGAAATTTGAAATACATTATTGTGACAGTAACCATGATGAAGTAGCCCATGTTAATCCATTTTAATTCATGTTTTTATTATGCATTGATGACTTGACTTGCAGCTGGCTGCAGACAGATTTAATTATAAACTGTGTTTGTAGTCCTAGTTGAAGACAACCATTTGGCTATCCAGCTCATGAATCGTGTTCCTGCTTCTTGCTGGTGATTCTTGACTCTTAAACTGACTGACTACCCAATTTGGTGTCTTATAGCTCTTGGAACATTTGGACAATGGACTGTGTTTAGCTCCTTTCAGGCACTTTACTAGGCATTCGAATCACATTCCTATCTGCTTTTATCTACCTAAACTGCAGTAAATATTCTGCTTCTAAAATACTGTGTATGTGTGGGTGCACATCAGCAATCTTGAAGCAGAACATTGTGTTTTGGAATTAAAAGACTCGGCCACCAATTTTTATATATGCCAGAATGCCCCTTACCATCATCGGGAAGAGATCTGCTGTGCAAAATATGAGCAGACTTAACATTTGATGAGAACAAAATGACACTGGCCATGCCAGTAGGCCAGGGATGGAGGGTGCAAGAGACTCTTTTGCAATTGCTCAAGTTGAAAATAAAATACCGACAGACATATTGGATGCTATGATTCTTTGGATGTGGGTGAATGAAAAGCCAGGAAGAGCAAAGTATGTGATCCCAGTTCAAGTAGATTTAGAATCTGAAACTCTGTCCCTCCAACTTGAAATGGGAAACAAGGAGGGGGCTTCAGTTGAGAGGCTTACCACTTATGAGTTAATCTGGAAGTTTAAATTGGCTTTCAGCACCCCAGTATTACCAGTACAGAAGCCCCATTTCACTGAATATTACTTTATGCAGGATTTAACAACAGTAAATCAGATTATCGTTTCTCCAGTTACTTTCCAACTAAACAGTAGTTGATGTCTTATCTTGCCCTGGGTTTGCCTGACTTGACAAAGCCTTTTCAGCTGTTTGTACATAAACAAAGGTGGGTGACTGCTGGAATACTAACATCAATGTTAAGCAGGTGGCAATGCCCTATGGCATATTTTTCCAGAAAAAGGTAAACCCAGAAGCAGCAAGATTGACAGCTTACCTACAAGCCTCTGCTGACACGGATATTCTGGTAAAAACTGCAGAAAAATTAACTCTTGCCCAGCCAATGACTGTATATGTGCCACATTCTGTGTTAACAATGTTGGAACAGAAAGGAAGTCCCTGGTTAACTCCAAGCTGGATTATTATTTATTTATTATTATTTATTCAATTTATATGGATGGCCAATTAGCAGACAATACTCCTGGAAATTCTATCGTCACCTGGCCACTACTACAATCCAGCAAACCTCCGGGCACAAAACGAGTAGGAAGAATTTGAACATGACTATGTACATGTGATTGAAATTACCCTGATCTGAAAGAGCCAATTACTCAGTGAAGAGCTGGAGTACTTTGTGGACAGCAGCAGCACTACTAGGGAGTGCTCTCCTCTAGGGAGGAGAGCAGGGTATGTAGTTGTCACAAAGTGTGCGTGCGTTGGGTAGTAGAAGCTAACCCTTTATCCTCTCACACTTTGGGTCAAAAAGCAGAACTGTTTGTCAAGTTTCATACTCTCACAGTGTAGCTTCTGATAAGACTGTCAACATTTATACAAATTCTGGTATGTTTTTGGAGTATTGCCTGCACATTGGGCTTTGTGCAAAGAGAGGGCTTTTAATGACTGAAGCTGGTAGTGGTATGAAACATGTACAGGAAATTTTGATGCTTCTGGAAGTTATAACCTACCCAAAGCATACAGCTCTTCATACATTAAAAAGGAAGTGATCCCATCACTAAAGGAAATCATAAGGCTGGTGAGATAGCTAAGGTAGTTTGCCCAAGAGACATTTCTAAAGTCAAGATTGAAATGTTTGTTGACTCAAGTTACTTTACTGGATCACCCACAGTACACTGAAAAGCACTAGTAGCACATGGTACTCAAATGTCTTGTGGGAAATGAAATGCTTAAACAGTATATGGTTCACTGACAACCCATGCATCCTTAAAACTAGCAAGAGTCAAGCCATGGATCCACAACACCAGTAAGATGGACAGCAGAGCCAGGTACTCCACCAGGAGAAAGTGTCTAAAAACAATGAACAGTTGAACTTGTGGAGCGCTTGAAGTTTTTCTTTAACCAACTGGTGTATGGGCAGTGATCAAGGGCCTTGCCCATATTTTACGGTAGTATAATGCATCTTTTTCAGCCTTCTTTGTGTATAAAAGAAGAAAGAAGACCACATGCATTATAGGTTTATTGAGATTTAGTTATTAAATAGATTATAGAATATTTTGGTGTTTAGTCTTTGAAATTAGACAAACCCCTTTAGACAGATTAATGAGAGAAGGATTAAAATACCAGATTAAAGTTTTGGGCTTCCTCAATCACCCCCATTAGGGATAGTGCTTTACCAAAAAAGAAGATATTCCTCAGAACAGTAGGAGGTAATTATCACAATAGGGTTCCAGATAGCAAGATTTTGTTTTGATCTACATACTCTGGATGGGATGTGGTTCTAAGTCTCCAGCTAAGGATCTACTTAGACCCCTATGCCCCTGGGGTTTATTACAGCCAAACTTGGCAATAGGGGCTTAATTGGTCTTTGTACAGATGTGGGTCATTTGATAAAATCCAACCAAGTGCTTTTATTGCTAAAAGTGAAATTGTTTTTAGCTTCCTTACAGCAATGAGAAATATTGACTTAACTGATTGCAAAATTTTGGCTCATTGGTATGTGTCTTATGGAAAATTTCTTTTTTACTTCTTTTCTGCCCTGCAACACTGAAAAGCCTTTTGCATTAAAACATACAATTTGTGCTTGCCCTAAAACATGTCACAATGAGAGAGCCACCATTTGCAATTGCCCTGAGTCTAAAACTGTTACTTGGTCATATTATAGACTGCATCCAGGTTGCTTTCAGCAAGAGATTGTGGCCACAGATTTGAATAGATGACTCTATCACATTGCACTTTCTTCCAGGACAGGGAAGCCTTTCTTAAGAGTGCATAGCCAACATTGATGAGAAACCCTTTCCTGCAAATCCCTTTTCCTCATTGATTTTTAAGATTCCTGCAACTACACTGGAGCCCAAGTGGGAGTTATTTCATCACGATCAACTGGGGAGACAACTTCATTGTCAATATGTCATTTCACATAGCTGCTAATCTGCAATTAAAAGACTGTTGGGCGTATATATGCCTTTTTTGTGAATAACACCACTAAGTGTGCCTGGATTTATAAGAACTCTGCTATCTTGAAACCCAGGACAGTTCCATGATTCAGATGGTTTTGGATTTGTGAATATATTGCATATAAAAATTTGCCTTCTACATAGTACAGAGTGTGTACTTTAGGGACCCTGGTTCCAGCTGTCAGTATACAGCCCCCCCCCACAATTCCATTTTTTCCAGGTGACACCACAACTGTCCTTTTGTCTTCCCCGTTCCATACATAATGCCTTGGTGGAAAGGCAATCTCCTTTGCATTCTTTCCTTTGCTGGTTTTTACTTTCCATTGGTATTGCTGAATTGGAATTTGCCCTCCTTAATATTTTGGCAACTCTTGAGATTTATGCAGATGTTACAGCAGACACCCATAGTCAGTTGCAAGTAGAAGTTACCTACTTTTCACAAATAGCCATCTAAATCCGTATGGCCTTGGATATTTTATTAGCAAGTCAGGGAAGTCTCTATGCTCTTATCAACTCCAGTTGCTGCTGTTATATTGACTAGCATGATAAGATTCTCACTGAGTTTCAAGTACCGGTAATCCTTAAACAGTCTGCTAATTTGCATATCACTGCACACTGATGATTCCTTTTTTTAATTTTTGGATACTCTTATATCCTGTTATCAAATTTTGGGTGGTTAAAAACTTTGTTTTTGTAATTTTTTTTTTGGTGTTGAATTTATGACATGCTGTTGTATTCAACTCCTTCCCACCCTAATGTCTTCTCGTGCCCAAAGTTTGTCACTTGCTTTAAAATAAACCATAATATTGTGGCGATCAATCAAGTGGTTCTCTATTGACACTTTTGTCCTTCATTAAACAGGCTGGTGAACCTCGCAGTTCTTTTTGTTCTCCTTTTCAGCAGTCTAACTTTTAGGAACACGACACCAGCAAATCTGTTTGCGAGGTATGTGACCTTGTGTGTTTTGACATTGGGTCACCCTCAAGGAGGAGGGGAGTGATGAGATAGCGCTTTTTACTCAATGTATTCATGTTTTTATTTATGTATTGATAATCCATTTTAATTCATATGTTATTATTTAGCACATAGCTATAGCTATGGTATTTTGTACCTGTTGGTAGTGCCTTCACTGCTTGGTTAACCTGTTTGTTGTGTAGATATGATGGCACTAGAGAAAAACCAGACCATTTGCCTTTGTTCCTAGGAATGCCTCTTAACATGATAGATAAGACCTTAGTTACTGGTTACTTAGGAATACTTATTAGTGCAGGAATGCTATTGATAAGACCAAAGCCTTAGTATACCTTCTAACCTTTAGTTGAACTATGTTACTATGACTACTGGGAAAGAATGTACTGTATAACATTATTTTTCATGATTGGTTTACAGCGATGTAAGCTGTTCAGAATTGTATAAAAGAGGTTCACTCCAAGACATGCTGTGTCCATTTTGAAACTTGCTTCTAGGTAACCTTTTATTTGCAAATAAAAGTCTTAATTCTTGGGAAAAAATTAAGTGGTTTATTGGGCTCGCGCACCAGGTAAAGAACCTGAGCTTTTGAGATAACAACCAGAGAAATGCCTTCCAGCTGGGGATCTTCCCAACTGGTAACCTAGACTTATCTGTATGTTTCTGCGATGTCCCTATACTTTTCTTAGCAAAAATATGGAAGTGGCCTGACATAGCCTTCTCATTTTGGAGCTGACATCACAAGTGTCATCACTCCTTATACTCTCATCCCCAGTGTGAATTAGTTTTGTCTCTCCCTTTATGGCCTTAATAGCAATGGTGATCCTGTAGGAGTTACCACCCTTATTTATGACATGGGTTTTTTTCAAAGGCCCGGCTAGATATTAAAGCTACCCTTGAATAGTTTGAGAATCACCTATCACTGCAAGTGATTTGTCAGAGTGGTGGCTTAATCAAGAGGCCTGTTCACCAAGTGGAGAATGCAGGAAGGACTAGAAGGCATGAGCAGGCTGTCCTCCAATACTAGCCAATCAAGTTACTGTAAACAGAAGGGCAGCTTCTGCATGGAAACTACATGGAGTTTTGCACTAGACTGCCATGACCAAGCAAGGAGTAGGATGAGGAGATACATTAAACAGGTAATCCATTTGGAGAGAAAGAAATAGAAAGCGTTTGTGGCAGGAGAATGACAACCATAAGTTTTAGACTCTAACAAGCCAAATTCCCATAGATTCAAGGTTTTGACATTTATAGTTTTATTATTTGTGATTTAACTCTGGAATATAACTTCTGTATGGGTCTGTATGAATGTAAGGGTCATACCTGGAGTCCATTATTTGAGGAGTTAAAATGTATTTATAAAATGTATAAATATTTAAATACTTATAGAAATTATAGAAACACACATACACACACACACACACACCATGTGCAAAGTTTTTAGGATACTTCTAAATGATGCTTCTAGATGTGATCAAAGTTCATTATCAAACTTTGTTCCAAAGAGTAGATGCCTTTTTCTCAAATAATGATTATATTGTTCAGTAGATTGAACTTTTGTTTTTATACAAATATTAATAAATGTAAAAGTTGGCTTTTAAAATGATCATAGGGCTATAGTTAGCATTAAATGATTTGCAATTGGTAGTTCTGTATGATAAGTTGACCCTAGGAGCAAATTTGTCAGAGGGGGAGAAGCTGGTAGAATAAATATAAAATTTGAAAATGAGCCAGAACAGACCAGGGTCTGCAGAGGGAAAAAAAATCCAGAGACAAAATCTCCCAATTCCATTGATGGGCAGTGGCTCAAAATGTTGCCAGTTGTTCTGTTCTAAGCATGACACTCAGAGCAATGCTGCTATGAACGCATTGGAAAAAGTTACAGTGCACTGCATGCTTTCTCTATCTTGTCTATACAATACTAGTTGGGAAGAGAGAAAAGCAGTTGATGGGCTGAATAGTGAATTTCTGTATTCTAGATTTGAACCAGAGATTCCCCAGGTCTGCTTATCAAGGCTTGTTATATACATTAAGAGGAAAAGCAATGTCTCAATTTTCTGGAAAATTAAATCAGAAATAAAAAATGGAAGACTGAGGTGTGCTGGGTTTTGATATACCTGATTTGTTTGGGAAAGACAGGACATGAAAGACAAAAGTTCTGGCTTCCCCACCAAAGAAATAAAAAGGAAGATATTCTGGAAGAAAAATGATAAACGTCAAATATTGTGAACCAATAATCTTGACTGTAAATAAATAAATAATCAAGAAATAAGTAAGCAAATTGAATATTCCACAGATTTTTTTTTTACTTCTCAGTAGGTAACTTCCATATTAGTTCAAATGTTAATTAACTTGATTTTTAAGATTGCATTTAAATGTATATTTGTTAATCAGTGTTGGAGATACAGAAAACATGTATAAAGTACAAGATAATTATGAAGTGGAAATCTGGAATCGAATAAGCTGATTCAAACATTGGATATCATTTTTTAAAATTTCTTTAGACATTTTATTTCTTTTCTAAATGGAAGACATTTCCAATAGAGCTAACATTAGAATGACAACCAGTAAAACTCAAAAGTATAAGGTTGAATTACAACAACGACTGAGCCCAAAATTTCTGTTGCTGAACAAGGCAGCTGTTAAGTGAATTGCACCCCATTTTACAATCTTTTTTTTGCCACAGTTATTAAGTGAATCACTGCAGCTGTTAAGCAAATCATGTGGTCATTAAGAGAATCTGGCAATAAAAGCAATAAAATAAAAGCAATATCTAATAAATAAAAGCATGCTAAAATACTCTGAAATTTTGGTACTTTTTCATATTGACATTTAAAAAAAACATTCCTTTGTATCAGAATATATAAGTTACACATAATTTCTATTTTTGTGGATTGAAATTCTCAGTAAATATTTTTTTCAATCCCATCTTTGGCTTTCCTGTTCTACTGGCCTTTCTCTTCTTCAGCATCATAGCACATGATATTTCAGACCATACATGATATTATTTTCTGGGTTCCACTTGATAAATAAGGAAAGGAACAAGACTTGTAAGGAGAAAGAGATCCAGTATGCATCCACTGGAGGGCTCCGTTGGGAGGTGTTTTAAAGGTGATATCATCTGTTCCCCAGCTTGTGCTCATGTCAGTGGTTGCCCTTGTCCAAGGAAATATATATAACATAAATATTTGCAAATCTGTTTCATGAACAGCTGTGCTTTTCAGATCACCAGCAAAGAGAATATCCAGTGTTTTCATGTATTGAAATTTATCTTAAAACTAGCTCTTAAAAAAAAGAGCTCCTGTTTGCATGTAGCTATCGTAATTTCTGGAAGAAGGTTACAGAAAGTCTGAGTGGAAATGGTCAGCCTGATTTTAAAACAGGAATAGGGAAAACAAGGCTCTACAGATGTCCCAGCCACCTTCCTAGCTAATATGGATAGTAATGTCGGATGTTAGATTTGGAGCTCAACAGCATCTGGAAGGTCACAGGTTCTGCACCTTTGCTTTCAAAGAAAAAAACTAAATCCCTTCAGTGTTTTATACAAATATTTGAAGGGAAAATGCTTGATTGTTTACCTTTTCAAAAAAGAGAAAAAAAGCCTACAGACTTGCCAGATGTTTCCACAAATACTGTTTTCTGTTCATACTTCTTACAAATGAGACCACAAAAATCGAACAGCTCACATATTCTATTTTTCCTGGTTTGTCAACTCACGGATTTGCAAGTATCAGCTGTTTTACAAAAGCCCTTTTTAGTCACCTGAAGATTCTGTTTTTATCAACAATGAAAAGTGAGTTAAGTTAGTGACACAGAATCCAAGAATTTTGGTGGTAAGATGAGAGCTCATAAATAAGAAGGTGAGAAAATAGCTGACAGTGTTCTTTATCCTGTATGGAACCATGACTCTTCTCTGCTGTTATAAAGGCCAGCCAAGTGAGGCTGCCAGGGGTCTCTCCCAGTGCCTGCAGGCTGTATGGGCCTAGATGGGGAGGAACCAGCTCCAATTCCATCCTACTGAATAAATAAAGAATTTATGCTTGTATGTTGACATTGTTTTCATAGCTTTGAAGTTCTACTTCCTGTGCAGGTAGAATGGGATCATGCCCTAAGTTTTGAGACAACATGCTTGTGTAAAAAAAAAAAATCTGAGTGCAAGCAACTGAAAGATTCTCAGCTTTGTACTTGCAAGCTAGTAATTTTTGTGGGTTTATTTGTCAGGATGATTGAATTTTATAGCACGGGCTGACAATTTTGTGATGGCAAGGGATCACACGTAATGGAAACCAAAGGCTGTAATTTATACGTGGTGCTACAGATCATCCCAATGATTCTGTTTCTTGGGTTTGGAATGGGGAGTTGGGGACTTTTTTTTTCTTTTTGAAGAAAAAGTTAAATTATCTACTGTACAATTATTGTGAATTTCATGCCCCAAGGTGTCAGGGAACCATCCATCAGTTTTCAACTGTTGGTCAGAGAAGACTTCAGAAAAAAGATTGTAGAGACAGATTGTCCCTCATAGTTTTATATGGATAAAACAATCTTTTGATTTTAAGAGAGAAACATGCAAAGTAATCTCTTTGGGGCCAAATGTATTAATGAACAAACCATTAACTATGTAAAGACGCAAGGATGATTTAGTGCCATCAGCTTCTACTGAATTTCAAGCAGAAGGTTTTAAAGATCCTTGTAGTGCTCATTGAGTACATGATAATGCTTCTGTAATTTAAACACTTCAATCTATTACTTGCTATTTTATTTGTACTCTCATAGTACATGCATTCGGAGATCAAACATTTATGGAATGATTTAGAGTGCCAACTAGTTAGATATATGCCTCTGTATTTGCAGCTATAAAGGGTTATCTAAGCAATCCCAAAATTGGGATTGATGATTTAGCCTTTATGCTTATCATTATAGCTGGCTCACAAATAATAAAGATGCTCCAGGCTTAATTAAAACAGTTCTGTCTTTTTCAGTGTCAGGAAAAGCTTGAATTGTTCGGATCAAATACAGTCTGTATACACACAAGCACTCCGAATTGCACTTTCTCAATGGTATCTGTATCACTGCACAGATCCACCTTTATCACATAATATATATGTTGGTTTGGTATCACCTCATAAATACCTTACAGCAGGATGCAAGAAAGCTATTTACATGGCACTGTCTTCCAAAAAATAGCAGTCTTTTTATGCCTTCCTACTCAAAAACAGGTCATTTTGTTCCAGCAAGTATGATATTAATCAGTAGCCCAGCTATGGAGACAAGCTAATGCTATCTTCGAGTTGCACCAAGCTTGTGAGAGTAATATATGAATTTTTAAGATTTTTCTGTCAAATCCTCAAATGTGAAGAAGGAAAACAGAACTGTATCCTTCGCAACTGGCAAATGCTATCTATCCCGCATCCAAGGTTTTAGTTGCTAATGGATTGCTGAGGGTTGAGGATATAGTTTGGCTATCTGTGATTAGATTAGAACAGAACAGAACAGAACACTTTATTTGGCAAAGTTTGATTAGGCACAAGTGCAGAAGTTTTCATGCAAAAGCAACAGAGTAATAATAATCATAATAATGATAAAACCAATAAGAGGGGCTAGTAAAACAGTTAATAAGGATAATAATACCACAGCCATACTACATGGGTAAATACACGTAGACATTAGTAATGTGAGAATTAGCTGTTCAGCATAGTGATGGCATGAGGGGAAAAAAACTGTCCTTAGGTCTAATTGTTTTGGCATGCAATGCCCTACAGCAGCATCTGGAGGGGAGGAATTGAAACAGTTTATGTCAAGGATGTGAGGGGTTTGTAGATATTTTCTTAGCTCTCCTTAGAACCCGCTCAGTCTATTGGTCTTCTATGGAAGGCAGGCTGGTTGCAATTGTTCCTTCTAGAGTCCTAACTATCTGTTGGAGTTTGTACCTGTCCTGTTTGGTTGTTGTAGAAAGACAAACAGTTCTAGAAGTACAAAAGACAAACTCAATACAAGTAGTCCTCGACTTAAAACAGTTCATTTAGTGACCATTCAAGGTTACAACAGCATTGAAAAAAGTGACTTATGACCTATTTTCACACCCCATTATAGCGTCCCTGAGGTCATGTGATCAAAATTCAGACTTTTGGCAACTGGTTCATATTTATGATGGTTGCAGTATCCTGAGGTCATGTGATCACCTCTTGTGACCTTCTGACAAGCAAAGTCAATGGGGAAGCCAGATTCGCTTAACAACTGTGCCACTAACTTAACAACTGCAGTGATTCACTTAACAACTGGGGCAAGAAAGGTCATAAATGGGGCAAAATTCACTTAACAAATGTTTCACTTAACAGAAATTTTGGGCTCAATTGTGGTCGTAAGTCGAGGACTACCTGTAATTCCTCTGTAAAACTGCATTAGCAGCTCCTGGGGCTGTCTGAATTTCCTGAGTTGATGATGGAAGTACATTCTTTGTTGTGCCTTTTTAATGATGGTTCTAATATTAGGTGTCCATTTCAAGTACTGGGAGAGTGGTTAGAGTGCTGTACTGCAGGCCATTTCTGCTGACTATCAGCTGCCTGCAATTTGGCAGTTCAAATCCCACAAGGCTCAAGACTGACTCAGCCTTCCACCCTTCCGAGGTGGATAAAATGAGGATCCAGATTGTTGGGGGCAATATGCTGTAAAGCAGGATAAAGCGGTATATAAGTCTAAATGCTATTGCTTTTGCTATTATAGAACCCCAAAACCTGAAGGATTCTATTGCTGCTGCTTAAGTTAAATTAAACTACCGCTTTAAGATAAACAAAAATTCCCAGGTGGCTGGTTCCTATCATATTTACTGATAATTTGGATTAAGGCCTTATTAGGAAAACTGCTATCATCAAGAGTTCCTGCTATTTATGAGCTATGAGAGGCCTAGAAAGACTTCTAGGCAGCGTATGTTGGATTGAGAAAAGAAATATTTTAAGCTGAATCTCCAAAATTTAAAACCTTAAAATTGAGTAGCACAGGGATTAACATTATTTTACTGTTTTAATTGTGCCCAGTATCCTAGAAAGGTTTTAAATATCCTGTCATTTGCTTTGCTAAATGGCAGATTTCATAATGTACTGTTTAATGAACGCTTTTGTCTTTATGACTACAGAATTGTTGAAATAGTCATACTTTCTTATACTGCATTTATTATGGAGATATATGCAGTGACTTGTGTTAATTACACCTCTCTTCCTGGACATTCAGATGATTTTGACGTTTCTTATATTTTATCAAATAAACAGGCTGTGATTACTAGTAGAGTAGCTAGATCCTCTATGCTACTTAATAAGAATTGCCAAATGATTTACTTTTCCTTTTTTTCCTATATTTATTTTTTTAAAATCTGTTTTTAATATTTCATAGAATAGGAACTGTAAAGGATAACAACAACAGAGTTGGAAGGGACTTTGGAAGTCTTCTAGTCTAACCCCTGCTCAGACAAATGGTTGTCCAATCTCTTCTTAAAAACTTCCAGTGTTGGAGCATTCATAACTTCTGGAGGCAAGTCATTCCACTGATTAATTGTTCTGTCAGGAAATTTCTTCTTAGTTCTAGGTTGCTTCTCTCCTTGGTTAATTTCCATCCATTGCTGCTTGTCCTGCCTTCAGATGCTTTGAAGAATAGGTTGACCCCCCTTCCTTGTGGCAGCCCCTTAGATATTGGAACACTGCCACCATGTCATTTCTAGTCCTTCTTTTCATTAAACTAGACATATCCAATTCCTGCAACCATTCTTCATATGTTTTAGCCTTCAGTCCTCTAATCATCTTTGTTCAATGTTTGTTCAATGTTTAGGTATCAGGCTTTGTGACCAGAGTGATGACTTGATAGGCTCATGTTTGATGATGTAACTGATGATGTTAAAAATGATTATCATTGGTGGTTCAGTTAGAGTCCTTGGCTAAAGCTTTTGGTTTGTGATAAATAGACGTAAAATTCCAGTAAGTGTAAACAATCTTAGATAAACTAACCAAGAGAAGGGGGAAAGCTTTCCATTAATGGAATTAATATTTATGTGATGTATTCCAAGAGACAGACTGTACTTCCTTTTTAAAAGCAATGACAGAAGGACTATTTCATTTGCTCCCTATGTTATGCCTGTTTCTCTTTTGTGAGAAAAAAACATTTTTCTGGAGAAACAAGCTTGAGGAATAAAACTTGAGGAATAAAGTTTGATATTGCTTAGAATCTGTCTTGTTTCCCAAAATTTTAAAATGAATTTTATGTGATGAATTATTGTAGGTCACACTTCTGAGTGAACTTATAATTTTAACTCTCATAAACCATATATTTTGTGCTATTAAGTCAATAAAATCCACATATATGTACAATGTACAGTAAGAATAAGTTGTATGTATTTGTTTCATTCTGAGGAACTTTATGTTTCTTCCTGTAGCTTTAACAATTATGAGAATTTTAAACATGTTTGCCATGTGCATTGCTATATTTAATAGCTTCTTCTTTGTGATGGGAGCCATCCAAAAGTTTTTAGCTTGCAAAAATGCGACAAGATTATGGATGTCAAACTGAAGTTTCTGAAAATGCAGAGTGACAAGGGAGTTTTGTTAGAGGGTCAGTCAGATGTCACATGCTATGCTTACTAATTGACAGAGCTTTTTGTGTTGGAATGTGCTGAGAAAAAAATGGTTACAAAAGGGAACATCCTTGAGTGCTATTAAACTGCAGCTATATTAACTTAGTAATCAACAAATTCACAAACGTCTCTAAACTTTTATCAGAGACCATACGGTTTCATGATCCAAATGTAGTTATGGACTGATATAAAACGTAATGCTCATTGCTTGATGACAGTATATATAAAATAGTGATTACATGTATGTATTAACAAAAATTGTCCTCTTTGTGGCAATGACCCCCCAAAAAATACATTGTCCCTTATTTCCAATCTTTCTTGGCACTTTTTTGGATCTTGTCAGTTTTTAAATCTCTTTAATGGAATTATGACTTACTTTATTTTGCATTTGTTTTGAATTGATTAATAATGATAGTGATTCAGTGAATTAATTAAAGCTGAGTAGGATTTGGAAAATAATTTAGGGTCACTGCTTAGTCCGTTGTTGGGTTGCATTTGAGCTAGTGTCCTGTCAAATTTTTGACATTTTTATTTTGATACAAAAGTCTTTAGGAATTGTTTGGGCTTTGAGCATTGTTAAATATTACAACTTTAAGACTATACATTGATGCAAAAGCCTCAAGCACTCTTTTTTCATAGTTACTGCAAACTGATTGTAATTGAAAATAAATTGTTCGTTTGGGATCGTCAGTTTCTGGTGTAAATTGAAGACATCAAATCCATTTTTAACTTGATATATGTTCAAAATAATCCATCCTTTTGTGTATGCTATTTATTCATATAGGGACAGGAGTATTAAGGCAACAGAAACTGACTTTAAAATTCCTACTTTTTAAGATAGTTTTCATAGCTTGTTGGATAGTAGCAGCAACATTACCGCTTAATTATTCTAGATTGGTGATGTTGCAACATAGTCCCTTGGTTGCATGTAATTCCTAAATCACTCGGGTTGTATTGTGACAATTCAGCATCAAATCACATTTTTTTAAGCAGGTTTGTTTATTTCGGGCATGAAAAACAGAAAATGTTCTCTTAGACTTACCAGACTGCTCCCCAAAGAGTTAACTATGTTTTTTCATGGCACTCCCAGAACATCACTAACATTCCCTCCGCAGACTACAGAGGGATAATACAATTACTACTATTAAGCTTAGAAACAGCATTCATGTTCTTCCTCATCATATAACCTGTATGGTTTTCCATTACAATCAGTGAAGAAAGAGTGCTTTACACACAGTCCTCTTGATTTCCGTAATGATTTGGGTTCTGGACACTGGAGTTTTCAAAGGCATGTGCCCCCTAGTAGAATAAAGCAGCAGTTGTAAGGAAGCATAATCCTGACTGTGAACCCAGTGCGGAGAAATCTTACCAGATGTTCAACAAAATAAGATAAATAGAAGAACATTAGATTTTTTTTAACAGGAGGAAGTCTTATGTAAGAAGGCCTGAACAAGGCCTGAAGGAATAAAAAATAGGGCATTGTTGAAAATGCAAGGAATATTTGAAGGGAAAGTTTTAGTAGTGATGTTGGTAGATAGTGACACTGGTTGAATTCCAGAGTAATCAAGCAGTTTCTTTGGAGAAAATAAATAAACTTCTACTAGGCATGTAAATTCCTTTTGTCATTCAGTTATATATTTTTATTTTTCATTTCAAGATTGAGAGCAATGTATGGGATGTAGAGCTAAGGCTTTTAAAACAAAATTGCTAGTTTTAAGTGGACTTTCCTTATTGGTGAGATAGGAGGCATATAAATTTAATAAATAAAAAATTACATGATCTATCGACCAGCCTTCCTTAATCTTGGCATCAGTTACTCTTGGAAACGTCTGACTCAAGTAATGAAAACCTTTACCTTCCTAGTTTATCTCTTTCATAATTTTTTTCATCAGTCTGAGTTTGATGTGAAGCCGAAGCAAAAATATCTTTGTCAGGTTATCAAGTGGTTTATGTTTTTCTGTTCTCCAAATTCTTTTGGATTGGCCATTTCTTTTTAATGTGATGCCACTTTCTTGCATGGCTGTCCCATTCTCACATGTAACAACAGCACTTGGTATTTTTGAGATGCATTTCAAGCAGCAGGTCTTTTAGATTTCCACAGATATTCCAGTTGTAGTTGATGTACTGGATGTGCTTCAGCAACAGTTCCATGTTTTCATTTTTTTTCATGTGTGCAACAAAACCAACAAGTATTGAAAGGTGTACGTTGACATTTTATAAAAACATGATTTCTATAAAACAGCCCATGACAGGTTAAATTACTTATTACAGGTTATTTTTGTGCAGCCAAAATTTTATAAGATATACCCCAAAGTGTTCAGGAAGCAAAATCTTTGTTGTCCAGTGTTAATACTTTGAACACGTTATTCAAAGACCTAGCTCTCTGGAGAAATCTGCAAAGCTGGGAAAGTTAGAAAAAAAAAGAGAAGCAGATGACAATAACCAGCATGCATGGAATTAGTTACAGTGGCCCTTGGTGCACCATTGGAAGACCTGAAGGACCTGGTTAGGGATAGATCTCCTTGAAGAAAATATATATCTGTGGTTGCTAAGAGTTGACACCAACTTGATAGCACATCAACAAGAAAATCAATTTATCCATTTCTTGAAGAAGAGTAAAATATATACCAAGATCTTTTTTTCAGAAGAGGAGTTAAAGTAAGACTTTCACAGCTTTTGTGGGCTTTCAGATGTACGATTTTAATTTTCAGAAATTTCAGCAGTTGCCATATAAGCTAATGTAAAGGCTGGATGACAGGAAAATGTATTATTTATTCCTAGTTTACTATAATTAAGAAAATTAGTTGTCCTTATTTTCTGGTCATGTACATAACTTATATGGGATAATCATCTGCAACTACAACTCTCTCATGTATTGAGTTACAATTTCTAGTATCCATAGCAGCCAATGTACATCTTTAAGGCATCAGCAACACTTTTTTAAAACATCAAGATCATACTGAGTTATTCTCTTAGACCTAATATACCTGATTTCTTAACTATCACTCTTTCAGTCTAGATATGGGAAAACATGGGCTCAGAGTAGCTTGGATGAAAGAATGAGGAGGAGAATTTTAATCATGCCTGGGAAGAATTCAAAGTTTATAATGCTTACTTAGTACCTGATATACTGTTTATCAATCCCAAAAACTTGTAGTCGTGTACACGACAATACAAATCTTGTTATATTACTGAGAACACTTGTTATAATTTGTTACTAAGCAAGAATAATTGTAGCTTTTGCAACATAAGCATCTGTCCAATATAGGGCTAGTATGTGCCAAGAAAATACCTAAAGCAGAACAGAATTACAACAAATGCACTGGATTCATTCGTTAATTTTAAAAACTAAGCACTTACAACCTAATATGGAAGAGTTCTCTGACTCCCAAGATGACCTGCCAAATTTTGATCCTTAATTGGTACTAAGAAGTAAAAGTATATCTTACTTCTATGAATTGTTGTATTCTTTGTAAAGAAAAGTTGTCTTGGGTTAGGAAAGGCCTGTATAGTTTGTGACCTGCTAAAATGACCAGCCATCTTTTATCCTCTGTCAGATAAACGTTACTTTCCTACTAGCTTTTGTTTTGCTTTTGCAAAATAAATGGCAAAAGAGGGAATGACCCTTTAACCTCTACTCAGCTTGTGTGTGGCTGGAAAGACATATTTGAATCTTTGGGTATTTGATTGATAAAGGAATGTTTTTTAAAACCATTGGAATAGACTTTGAAATTTCCAAGTCTCTTTATTTCTACAGTAATAAGTAAACCTCTAATAACGTTCAAAAAGGTAAGGAGGAGTGTAGGAAAGCAAAAATTGACCTCTGAGTTGGGGGCTGTGGTTTGTGTGTTTACTTCTTGAATTATTATCTCAGAGCTAGAAAAGGAGGAAAAGGAGAAAGCTTTTAAAAATACTCCTCAGATTCTTTTATTATTTCATTATCACAGCAGTGCATTCCTTTTGTAATAATACAAAACAATTTTCCTTAATCTGCTTGGAGGTAAGGAGACATTCTAATTTCTCTTCAGGGTCCATATACTGAAATCTCAAAGGCCTATTAAATCTATAGTTGTGACAGAGAAAACATTTTAGATTATAAATGAAGAATTAGAGGAACAAACTGGAATTTGTTGCTTGCTGTGAAATATTATAAGCATAGAGTGACTTTAGATTTTTGAAACAAGTTTCTTAAAACCAAAGTATTTTTTCCTAAGGTTTGTGCTGCTGTTTCAGGAGTAACCATTCTAAACCTTGGGAAAAGCCTTGACTACTTTAAGGTGTTGGAAACTGAAGCTACATTTACCTCCCTCCAAAGCAGCTTTCTGCATTCTGATTTACAGGCTTGGACAGTTTGTTTGTAAAGAAATAACTTTTCTTTCAATAAATAAGGCAAGTAAGAAGATGGTTAGGGAAATTAAAAAGCATTGTGTCCTTTCCTTCTGGCTTATGCCCTGGCTCACCCTTGACTTGATTATAAGTGCAGTAATATTTTATAGTTTAAGAATTGGCTGACCTGTGATTGAACTTTAAAGAAAACAAAAGTAATTTCTTATTGGGGCCTGTTTCTGGTCACTCCTTAGGGAATTAATGTACCTGTTTTCTTCCCAAATACAAACACATTATTGTGCACTCGAATTTTAGAATTAAGCCTATGCTTCTAGGGTTGGGGTGGTTTTTTAAAGTATCTTGATTCTTTGAAAATTGGTATGCAAGACCAATGGCAGCATTTCCATATAACTGTTAATCAAGATTTCTGACTTTCTGTCAACTCTACAAAGTAGACCATATTAGGAAATTTACTGTACAAGATGACTGGAACCATACTTTATTGAGACATGGTAACTTTATTCTGCTACAGAAAAAAATAATTTTACAAGTCTGTCTGTGTTCCCCTTCCCTCCCTCTTACAGTCCAGGGACTTGGGGAAGCAGTCTGAGTCTGTAATACCTTCTGTTCCCCCTGGGCTTAATGTATGTTTCTTCTGCACCTGTTGTCCTAATGGTTTCTGGATGCTATCTCCAAGGTCATCTGCATGATTCCCTATACTTTCCTAGCTTACTATAAACAAGCAGGAAATCGGTGAATACAGTTTATGGTTTACTGTATCATCTGAATTTGGGATTATGATTTATTGTGCCAAAACAACCTAGGATTCTTGAAATAGCTTTGAATCCAGACTTCTTACTGACTTACGACTACTCGGTTTGTTTGGCAGAATTAAACTTATCATTTAGCTCAGACATTATGGTAACAAATCTTTCTGGTTAATTTACTTTCTTACATGAGTGGCAAAAGTAAATAACAGGTATTCCTCAACTTACAATTTGGACCAGAATTTCTGTTGCTAAGCAGAGTTAAGTGAGCCATGCCTGATTTTATGACCATTTTTGTCATAGTTCTTAAGCGAATTGCTGCAATTGTTAAGTGAATCATGTGGTCATTAAGTGAATCTGGCTTCCCCCACTAATTTTGCTTGTCAGAACTTGGCCGGGAAGGCTGCAAATGGCAATCACGTGGCTTTGGGATGCTCCAGCCATTACAGATACAGGCCAGTTGCCAAGTACCCAAATTTTGATCATGTGATCATGAGGATGCTGCAACACTTGTAAGCGGAAGGACTGATCGATCATAAGTCACCTTTTTCAATGCTGCTGTAACTTTGAACAATCACTAAACATTAATTTGAGGACTACATGTATATAGGTTCTAACATATACTGCATTCGTAGGAGATTTGGTAAGCCAAGTTTATCACCCCCAAATGAATTTATGTCTATCCATGTGGAAAAATTGTACATACTAAGAAGTGCTTGGAGTGGATAAGAACCACACTTTCTGATTAGCAGAACTGTTCTCATCATATTGTTAACAACGAAGTGTATCTTTGGGTTAACGTCCCATCAAAATACAAGTTCTACATTTGGGAAGCTAATATATTAGGTAAAATGCTAGGGTTAGGCTGAGAACCTTGTTGGAGATATATTAGAGGACAGACTAACATGGCCACTGGATATCATAATTAAAATTGATGTGTTTGTGGCAGAAGGGTTAACCCTTTCCTTCAGTGCCATTAATGTAATTAAAATTGCTCTTATTTAAAGCTGAGAACAAAGCTTTAATCTTTCTCCTTATCCTACAAAGGAGTTATTTTTTGAAGCGAATGTATATTTAATGTCAAAGTGTTTAGTATTACAAGTGGCTTGGCTCTAGCTACCTCTGTGGAATCTATTTTTTAATATCAAAGGAATGTCCAGTTATGTTCCTCCCAACTAATTGCGGTATAATGAAGAACCATTTCTGTACAGAAGTTATAATGATAGGACAAGCTTTGTATCACAGGAACCACCTGTTATCTAACACCAATATTGAATCTAATACACCTTCAATAAAAAGTTGCATTCTTTGGGAAATCAGTTTGAAACAAGTGTTGCTTCCAACTCCTTGAACTTCATCAGTTTAAGTTGGAATTACTTCCTTCCACACTCATAGAATGGTTATAGAATAGATTCCTATAGAAATAGAAAAGGTATATGATACCAAGACTGATGTCATCTAATAACTTCGGTTTGAAAAGTTGGATGAGAGATTATGGGTGAGTTCAAAACTAGATCAGATCTTAGTCTTCTTGTTGTCAGCTTGGAAGCCATTTTTCAGAGGCTTCTGGGCTGCCACATTCAGTGCCTGGGAAATTGGGAGGGGGGATTTCAAGGAGCGGTGGAAGATTAGCCACAATAACATTCCTTTCTCTGGAAGTCAAGGACACGTTACTCTGCACCTGGAGGGGAATGATTGGGAAACTGTTTCCAGTTGGAACGAAAAGTGATTGGACCATGTGGTGGACTTTTGGGTGCAGGGGGTGGATTTTGGATTTTCTTGAGTTAGGGAAAACCCGGAACTCTCAGATTTGGGTTTTCCCCAGATATGCCAATATGACATCTCTAATAAAATCGATCTTTGGGAAGATGACATTCTCGGTCTTTTTTGGAGGAGGTTGTTATTTGGAACACTGACACTTGTTTTCTTTGAAGTCACAAATGGTTACCTGTCCTGTGGGCAGTAACATACAAAATGTTTTTGAATTCTATTGATTATTAGGGAACCTTATAAATTGTTCTTAACAAAAAGCATCTTTAAACATTTTCCTCCTTGCTTATAGTACTGGACAAAATTGTGTTCCTCGTGCTAAGTCTTTCTCCGATTTCATTCAGATAGATTGGCTGGTTGTCAGTAGGGAGTGAATAGTGCAAGGTTTTCTGCAAATATTATGAGCAAACTGTAGGTCATTAAGGAAACTACTTGCAGAAATAACTTTCATATATATAGAGTATCAGTGTAATTGGAAAACACATATCTAAATAATGCAGATAAAACAAAACCCCAGAAATCACTTCTCATTCTGTTGGATATTTTATGTGAGGATGCAGTGCAGCAAGTTAGATTGATTTGGCCCCATGCCTGTGACTCTTGGAAATTCAGCATCTCAGATTAGTGCTGATATACAGATGCCCTGGCATCGGTTTCTTTCTCCATTTATGGGGATTTTGACATCTTGCTCTAATGTTCTGGTCCCTGGCCAAATAAATTATAAGATATTATGCAGTTCCTGCTTCTCTTAGTCCCAGGAATTTTTCTGCTGGGGGTTTGTTTCCATTGTCCCCTGCTGAACTTTATTGATAATTTTTTCCACCAGATTTCCTTGGCAGTATGTGGGATAAATTCTATTTATGCTAGTGAAAGTAGGCTTGCCAACTTTTTATTATCATCGTGGAATATAAGTATGACTTAAAAAATGAAAAGCATCCAACTAAAATACATGGATAAACACAAAGAAAACAATACTTACTTTATTGTTCAAAGTATGTGAATGATGGTAGAGACTTGCTGAATACATATACTGTATGTTTAACTCACTATTCCCAATTTGTTTTAAATTCTTTAGCTTATTCTTCACTACTTATGAAGTGGTGGCGGAAAATGGAGAATTAAGTAATGTGTCAAAAATCTGCTTGCTAAAATTACTGCTTGTTTTGTGATACTCATTATGTCATCCTTTCTTCCTGGACATCCATGGACAAGCTGGTCCAGATTGTTCTCTTGCCATGCAGCTGGAGGTTGGGGATGAAATTGACAAAAGTTGTGCATTTTCACCATAAAGCCACCATGAAGCCATCAAGATGCTGCTTGTTTTAGCTTTCCTCAAGTAACTTCCTTAAAATATAATGGCTTGCCTGAGCTCAGGAGCTGCAAAGCTCAGAGAAGCAAAAAAAATCTCCCCATTAAAGGATGGATAGAATAGAAGTTCCACCATTGCAAAAAGAAGAAAAAAATATCAGTTTACTTCACTTTCAAAGTGGTGCAAAGCCAGGAAGGTGGGAAGCCAGTTCATCCCTCATAGTAAGCCAATGTCATCTGATCAGATAGACCAGGTGGTGTTTTTGAAAAGGCATAAAGCCTTATGTGAAAGTGCTGGTACACAGGCAAGCAATGGGATAGGTTGGTTGTCAGTCTCACAGTTCTCACAGAATTTGTGGTAACCAGTTCAGAATAATTCAGGAAATAGCTCCCAATACTATCAAGCACAGTGCGCACTGGATGTAGAGTGTTGTTCATATGATATTTGTATAGAGCCCCTCTGACCTTCTGCAGTTTTCAGTGTGGCTTGGCAAACATTTTTACCAAGGAAAGAAATGTTGTTTGGGTTGTTTTTTTCTAGAGCCCATACTGTTCTACTTCACTGTGCTCAGCATTTTAGGGTTACTTTTGTCTGCTGTGGATGCTTTGTTTCTGTATCAGAAAAATTTGAGTGCAAGACATTGATATTTTAGTATGCGTATCACTCCTTCCTCCTTATACTACTCTTTACTGAGATGCTGTATAATTGTAAATAGAGATTCCCTAAGTTTCTTTAGGAGTTTTCAAGATAGCAAGATATATAGATCCGGTTGATTTTGCTAAGTCCTTGAGTCCTTCTCCTAGGACGGCCTTTACTTGCTTCCACCCCCACCCCCACCCATCCCCATTAGCTATTTCTGTTTCAAGAAACCAAGAAGAATTAAAAATAGTTGGTCTTCATGTGCAAGAAGAATGAAGGGAAATTATGGGGAAGAGTTTTCCTTAGTTGCCTAGGTAGATACAGAATCCTTTTGCAATAAATTATTGAATGATATAGAATGATACGAACTTATCAAAATCCAGATCTCTTTGAAGCTAACAACATTCAGCATGGTTTTTATTAGGTCTGAATGAAAAGTATTTTCTCTAATTAATTTATTGCCTACAGTACTTTCAAGATTCTAATAGAAAAAATCTTTGAAGTAAGATTCCTCAATTGTTCCAAAAAGCAAAGAGCAGGAAGGATCTCCATCTGACACTGCCTGACTTAAATCAGATAATCTTTATTGCTGTAGTCCCTGAGCAGCATTTTGTACAATTAATATAAAAAATTACAAGGTTCAAATTAAAATAAGTTACAAAATACAAGGTTCAAATTAAAAATAAAAGTAAAGGAAATAGCTTGCTATAATGTTATAAATAGAGTAGGAATGTAAAAGCTATGAATAAAAAAACCCTAAAAAATAAACAAAGCAAAAAACTTTAATGGTGCGATTATAAAACCAAATCAAATACCCAAAAATGTGCTTAGTAAATGCTGCACTCCTAGGCAGATATTTATCTACGTGCATATATGAAACTTAAACAGGAATTAGTGACTAGTGAGGTGCAAATTCAATAAAGGTAGGATCCTAAGGACTAAAGGAGTAATTTTCTGCATATAATAATGTGGCTGAATTTTTCTTTCTTTTTACTCTTCTAGAGATGTTAGGATTTCGATCCAAGAATAAAAAGTAAATATTTTGTTTCAATGGGCCTTTCTTTAATCTGTGGACTGTATGAGCAATCATCTCATGATTATTATTGTGAATGTTTGTAATATGTTTTAAGATATTCAGTTCTTGCTTTTCTGTGCTTGACCCAGAATCTCTTTGACAAGAAATATGCAAATGCTGCAAAGTAAATAATTAAATAACAAATTAAATGTTGATTATAATACTTTTTCTACAAAAACTATTTTCACAGGATTCCTTAAACTATATTACTGAAAGTGCTTCCCATTTTAATATGGGTTTTAACTTCCTCATTAAAGGTTAGCTGAAAGACAAGCTGATTGATGGGAGAAGTGAAAGACCTGGAAACAATCTTTTGTCTATAGAGTGATCTTCAAAGTTCGAGCAAGGGTTATAATTCCAATCTTTCAGCACCATCATAATTTCAAACGGTCACCAAACGAATGGACATAAATCAAATACACATAGTCCTCAACTTGCAACCACATTTCAGACCAAAATTTCCATTACTTAAGCAAGGTGATTGTTAAATGAGTCATACCTAATTTTATGAACTGTTTTTTCCTACAATCAGTGCAGTTGTTAAATGAATCTAGGTTCCCCCATTGACTTAGCTTCTCAGAAGCTAGCTGGGAAGATAGCAAATGGTGATCACGTGACCCCGGATGCTGCAGTCATCATAAATACACACCAATTGCCAAGCTCCCAAATTTTAATCACATAATTGTGTGATGCGGTAGCAGTCTTAATTGTGAGTATTGATCATAAATCACTTTTTTCAGCGCTGTTATGACTTCAAATGGCCACTAAATAAATGGTTGTAAGTCAAGGACTGCCTTTATTTGTACCAAAGTCTTGTGGAATTCCAGATTTGGATGTAGTTTGTGCTTAAAGTACTTCATTAATACCAGAAAGAAGTGCAAAAGAACAAAAATGCCCTTTAGTGTGAAGAAAATCATTAAGTCTTTACAAAGTCATTTTGGAAGGCTTTGAAATTATTTCCATATACCAGGTTCTTTGGGCTTCAACTTCGTTATTGTGTATAATACCATGAAGCTGTTGGATTTAGCTGCTGGCGTATCTCTCTCTGATTGTACCATAGCTTGGAACAAGGCACTTTTTTTTCAGAGATAGACAGTGATGGCAAGTCAACTCCTGTGTAGACACTTTAGGTTGTAGATGTAGGTTTCTGATTCGTGTGCCTTGATTATTTAACACAGGGAAATGTGGGCTGGAGATTATCTGGCAGCAACAAATCGGTTTTACTTTCTTAATGGAAATAAGCAAAACCAACAAGAACATAGATAACAACAGAGAAAATGCATAACTGAAGAAATTCACTTACGCATAACCAAGGAGTGTAAAATAGACAGGTAATAAAATAGACAGGTCTTATAGATAATAGATTTTATAGGTATGGTTAGCTAGATCAGCTCAATAAGTTTTATAGGCTTCATGTGTATAACTGTTATGTTACTGCATCTTAAATTAATTTTATTCCTATATGTATACAGGTAGTCCTTCACTTACAATCATTCATTTAGTGTCCGTCTGAAGTTATAGCAGCACTGAAGAAATGTCTTATAACCAGTTTATACACTTAGGACTGTTGTAGCGTGGTCACATGATTAAAATTTGAGTGCATGGCAACTGGCATGCATTTATGACAATTGCACTGTCCTGCGGTCATATGATCACCATTTGTAACCTTCCCAGGTGGCTTCCAATAAGCCTAGTCAGTGGAGGAAGCCAAATTTGCTTAATGACTGCATGATTACTTAACAATTGCAGTGATTCGCTTAACAGCTGTGGCAAAAGAACCTGTAAAATGGGGCAAAACTGACTTAACACTGGCTTGCTTAGCAACAGAAATGCTGAGATGAATTTAGTCATAAGTTGAGGAATGCTGGTAGGTATGTGGATATTTATATTCACACACACACATACACACTTCATTATATTTAATGGTCCTTCAGTAGAGAGAAGCAGACCAGAGGCAAACCCAACAAAGAATATTTCTGTCATCTTTATCTTTTCTATAGACTCTGCACATCTAGCTGGTTTCTGAGGAAAACAGAATGCTAGATTAAAAGACTTCTTTATTTGATCCAAGACTGAATCTCTTTTTTTTTCCCAATAAGTTTTTTATTTTATTTCAATACAAATCTTCCATTACACGGTGTGTCGTCTGGGTACAAATATTTGTAAAGATAATTAAAAATGCAATTCTATTCTTATATTAATATTTACTGATTATATAATATATCATTCATTTTATCAATCCTCACACATTCTAGTATTTTTCTAATCACACTTTCTTCTCTAGAGATCATTTCAATTTTCCAATTCTGTGCAAATACAATTCTAACTGTAGTTAATGCATACAAATTAAATAAGCATTTTCTTAAGCTTAATACTCAATAAATAACCATACATTGATTTTATCAATCTTTCTTCCACTCCTGTTAGTAATTTATCAAACTAAGGCCAAAATGAGTCTCAGCCCAAGAAAATTGCATATCCCTGGTATGAATAGTTTTATCTTTCTTTCATCCTACTTTACCTTGTCATTCTTAAGAACAAGCAAATTAAGTAAAGGTATGAAGAATGAAAACCCCTATCAAAGGCTACAAGGGGATGAAATTAAGTCACTATTTACCAGTAATGCTCCTCGTAGGTTGATGCCAGTTTCTATGGTAACATAATAGGAAGCCTGGAGAAATGTCCTCTGAAGGATAAGAGCCAGGAACAGGAGAACAGCCAGGACATAATTGTCTTTGAGGAAATCTCTTGAGGTGAGGAATGGCCCTGTAGATGTCTTTGGAGTAAAGAGAAAGAAGCAACTTCAGAAAGCTTTGAAAGAATTCTTCAACCATGAAAGGAACGATCATGACCATCACCTACATCAGCGGTATCCAACCTTAGCAACTTTAAGACTTGTGGACTTCAACTCCCAGAATTGGCTGGTTGGGGAATTCTGGGAGTTGGAGTCCCCAAATCTTAAAGTGGCCAAGTTTGGACACACCTGACCTACCTAGAGAATATGAATCAATTAACAGAGCAATTGTACACTAGTCTCTTCAGTACCCTATTCAATTCAGGAAGGTTTATTCTAAATTTAAGTAACAAAGGTAGAAGGGACCTAGTTCAGCCCTTATACCCTATACAGTAGGACCTCTGGTCACAACGATAGTTTGTTCCATAACTTTGGCGATTTCTTCGTCTTCTAATGTTTCATCTTCAGGAATTTCTGGGTCAGTATTTGATCACCACCCGAGTATGTGTTCGTGACCAGATTCAAAAATGTGAATTTTTTGGTCGGACCCCTGATTTGGTCGTGGTCAGAAGCGTTCGTGATCAGAGGTTCTACTGTATACCATTATCAGACAAATGGCTGTCCAATCTCTTCTTAAAAACCTCCAGTGTTAGAGCATTCAAAACGTCTGGAGACAAGTTGCTCCACTGACTGACCGTTCTCACCGTCAGGAAGTTTCTTCTTAGTTCTAGGTTGCTTCTCTTCTTGGTTAGTTTCTATCCATTGCTTTGCTGTTTGATGCTTTAGGACAGGCTCGTCAAACTGGTGGCCCACGGGCCAGACGCATCATGCGCAGGCCACGCCTACCCCGGATTCCGCAAAGGCAAAAAATATCGCGATACGTCACCCTACGTCTAGTGACGCGATCCGAGTTTGACACCCGTGCTTTAGAAAATAAGTTGACTCCCCAAGGTGAAAAAAAAAAACCCAGATGTGCAGAGACAGGATAAGAGGAGGAAACACTGGTTAAGAATGCCGAGAGGCAAACACACAAATACATAGTCTCGATTATGTATTACACTAGCCAGAATGGTTAACTTACATTCATGGCATTGCTGTCTATAGTCTTGTTCTGATTGGTGGATAGACTCTCAATGATGCCAGAAATGCAGAGCGGTCCAGCAAAGCCCAGAAGGTCTGCTAAATAGCGGAAGGTACTGCTGAGGAGAATGGGGCGCCCAAACGCCCGATACATCGCTAACCAGATGGAAGGAGTACGGTTTGGATGGTCAGCTACTTTTTTCTGGAAAGAAACAAAGACGGAATTCAGTAAATAATCATTGAACGATGATTAATCAATCATGATTATTAATCATTAAATGAAAACTAGCTAAAGGTAAAGGTTTCCCCCGCATGCCGAGGTGCGAAGAACGCTGTTACCTTCCCACCAAAGTGGTACCTATTTATCTACTCTCATTTGCCTGCTTTCGAACTGCTCGGTGGGCAGGAGCTGGAGCAAGGAACGGGAGCTCACCCCGTCATGTGGTGTTGGGGTCTCAAACCTGGGCTGTTGACCTTCCAGTGGACAAGCTCAATGTCTTTAAACACTTGAGCCATCATGCCCTCCCGCCCCCGATAATTAAAACCAATCAGCAAATGCAAAACTTTGCTAGCTAGAAAAACAACTAATGATAAGCACATGGTAGGCAATCTATGCACTCTACATGGGGCTGCCCTTGAAGACAATCCAGAAACTATAACTGGTCCAGGATGTACAGTTTTGCGTGCCCTTTCATTACCTGAGTCACACCAGTGCTGCTTGACCAGTATTGGTTCCCAGTTGCTGTTCAGGTGCAATTCTAGGTGCTGGTTATTAGTTTTAGAGCCTGTTCTGAAGCAGCCTTAGCAAATAATGATAAGCCGCTTACTCGGGAATAAAAACAAATCCCTTTTCAAACAGGATAGGAACAATCTTTTCCTATCCTATTAACTTTCTCATCTCATTGCTCTTTTTCTTCCATTTTCCTTTTCCTCCTTTTTTCCACTGGAGCTACCCCACGTCATTTTTCATCCCGCACCTCGCTTTCTCCTGTGGCAGGTAGTCCTCGACTTACAGCAGTTCATTTAGTGACCGCTCGAAGTTACAACGGCACTGTAAAAAAGCAACTTTCGCACTTAAGATGCAAAGTGAATGGGGAAAGCCCGATTCAACCAACAACTGTGTTACTGACGTAACAACGGCAGTGATTCACTTAACAACTGTGACAAGAAAGGTCGTAAAATGGGGCAAAGTTCACCTAACAAATGTCTCGCTTAGCAACAGAAATGTTGGGCTCACTTGTGGTCATAAGTTGAGGACTACCTATATTTTATTAAATTGAATGTTTATATATAAGCTTTGTCACGCGAACACCGACGGGATTTAGAGACTAATTTTTGCCAGCATTGACAAGCATAAAAAGTGGGAAGCTGGGTTCAGAATCTTGGTTTGTGATCTTTCCTACTCTTTCTTGAAAAGCCCCCATTCTTTCTTTTAAATTCAGGATTGTTTTTCTATTTAGTACACAGAATGGGTGCTACTGGAGATGGGTTTCCTTTTCGGGCTCGGTTTGAAAATCCAAAACAGATTCATGGAATAATGAAGTCATCTTTGACTTAGAATGAAAGTAACAATTACTAAATATAACAATGTATTAATTATAATTAAATTATACAAATATTGTATCGAAATGACGTCGAATAACTTTACTGTCACTTTGAACGTACGCTAATCGACCTACGTTAAAAAGAAATTTCGTTGCACGCAGCTCTCAAAGGGTCCAATACCGCCTCCAATACGCATTTCGTGAACATGACAAAATAAATAAATACAAAATTATGCGTATACCCCCATATATTATATGACACAGAGAAACAACACGGTCTATACATGTACATGGTGAGAGAAACGACTCTTCGCGAGTTTATTTTTATAATTTGAGTTTTAAGATTTCATTTCATTTTTTAAAAAAAAACTAATTTAAATTATCAAATAACTGTTCAAGGAATTACCTTTTGCTCCTCGTAGGCATCTTTCAAGCAGACATAGTTAGTAAGTGCCCTCATTGCAATGGGCAGCTTGCCTATTGCTTTCAGGTCGATGGGCTTTTTGTGAGCTGACATGATCAGGGTATTCATCCACCAATAAGTTGCCTTGGACAGCAAGTTGACAAAGGGCTGAAGAAATCTCACACCCAGATCCTGGAGATCTTCAGGCGGCTTTACTTTTTGAGGGCTTGAGAAAAATACATATTTCTGGGAATAACACAGAGAGAACAGGCTGTGTTCAGAATTAGCTAGCAATGAAAAGATATTTTGCTACTTGAAAGAAAACAGCATGTGGTCCAGAGACTGTTTGATCAAGTGGTGAAGACTTCAGGTTAGAAACCAGGAGACTGTGTGAGTTCTAGTCTCACCCTAGGCGTGAAAGCCGGCTGGCTGACTTCAGGCCAATCACCAGGAGACTGTGAGTTCTAGTCCAAGAGACTGTAAGTCCTAGTCTCACCCTAGGCGTGAAAGCCGGCTGGGTGAGTTTGGGCCAATCACCAGGGGACTGAGAGTTCTAGAGCCGCCTTAGGCATAAAAACCAGCTGGCTGACTTTGGATCAACCACTCTCTCTCTCTCTCAGCCCAACCCTTTTCACAAGGTTATTGTATAGGAGGGAGTATTAGATAGGTTTTCCCCCTTGAGTTATTTGTAAAAATAGTAGTGTGGTAAAAAAATGAATAAATATAAACCAATCTATATGGCACCCACATCCACTCAAATAAAGGTACTCGATACCCAAAGACAACCAACGTATTTTGGCAGCTGAATCAATACAATATATATTTTTTAAAACAAACCAAGCTGTTTGAGGCCCAGGGCAAATGCCTTATTTCTGGTCTAATAGGTGATATAAGCATATAAGTGGAAGAATCAGATTGTAGCAGAAGATCCAAACAAAATAAATAATAACGAACTAGTAAGCGTGTGTTTGCGATGCCTTGTCCAACGCACCACTAATTATTCTCTTTGAGTTAGTTTGTTGTTATTGTTTTTTTTTTTAAAAAAAGATGAATGCCCCCAAATCTGAAAAACAGAACAGTTGGCTTTTAGCAAGGACTAAGTCAACCATCTTCAACCGGGCATTCTCCAGAGTTCAAAACCCAAAATTCTCAGCCAGTACTGGGCATATAGTCAAAACGCATCTAAGCTATGCTGGGTGGGAAGGGCTGGATTAACCTCCCCCCATTTGCCAGTGACTTGTTCAGGAACAAATCCCACTAGGCTCAAGGTTGACTCAGCCTTCCATCCTTCCGAGGTAGGTAAAATGAGGACCCGGATTGTGGGG